>VDFB02295420.1:0-28823 GCA_007258455.2 Sequoia sempervirens | reverse complement strand
TAATAACTTGGTGACGACATATATACATCAGTCCATCATAGTGGTGCTTGGTATGAAATAAGCCCACGCTATGGCATCAATATGCTACACGTAACACATTAAGAGAGGAGTTAATTGCAGGAGTAATGCAAACATGACGATTTCAATTGCAAATCACAATCTCCAGCACTAAGGTAAACGCAGGACAAGGCAACGAATCCTAAACAAGGAAGTGTATATCGAGTTCTAAAGGTAAAATCTCAGATTTACATGCATATCCCTCTAGTCAAATCTCAGCTAAGAGACAACCGATCATACCAAAACGAGGGCAGACCTGGTATAATTTAAGAACCACGATCTCGGGTGAAGGTAGACTGGCAAGGACTAAGGACAGATACAGAATTTCGGTGGAGGATATTGGTGATGCTAAAGAGAACCAGCAATAATGAGGGGCATCGAACATGCCACAACATACAAGAGAAAAGCCCAAATTGAATGTTTGAAAATTTAAATCGAATACTAAGAGAAAATTCCCCATATGGACGATATGTAAAGCAAGTTCATAACTTTTATTTAAATTATTAATACAATACGATAAGGCAGTATCTAAGGAATGAAGAATCGATAGGATGAGCTTAGGGTGCGTCTGAACCTTCAAGAAGGCATATAATCCTTAAAAACATAGATTATATAAAATCGAGGGTATAACACAGAGCGTACAAACCGACTGTCAAAAGAAGAATTTCGAAGGCAGCGTACACTTTTGACTATCTAATACCTACGTAGCGAATAGTCACAATTCCAACAGGCAGAACGAAGAGGAGATGCTTAGCCCAGTGAGAAGTGAAGTAATGGCTCTAAGGAATTGGCTTGCCGATGGGTCACGCAATGGAGCTAATTAATGGTTTTGCGGGTCAGACAGAGGACTGCAATGCAGACCATGAAAATGCCAATGATTATCATGGAAGATGTAAGGTGTGACAACATTATAATCAAAGACGATAATCTTGTGGGAGATATTAATGATGCTAAAGGAACAATCTAATCAAGCAGACTCCTATAGAAATACACGCTGCGTCTACATAGTATCAGTTCGATCCACAAGGAAATAATGTGTAAAACAAAAGCAGTGGGAGAGACCGCCAGATTTTGTGCTACTAGAATGAAGGGCATAAATAACAACTGTATATATGTATACTAAAATAGATCTGTATCTAACGAGGAGAAGAGCATGAGACAAGAATTTGTCAAAGAAAGTAATAGTATCAAGTGGTAATAGCTTACTTCTTAGAATATAGAGTTACTTGATCTTCTTCACAGCCGGAACAACCTGGCACAGTGTTATCGCTAATAATATGTCTCGGAAACCCGTAGTAATCCTTCCCTCAACCAAGCTCTCTTATCCCCCCGGATCCCCCTTTTCTTTTGCATGCCATACAGGCGTTGATCAAGTCAGCTGGGAGATTACCATGAGTGAGATAAATGCATCCAGAAGATGAAGAATGATCGGGAAACGGAGCTATTTGGTAAATTCCATTTAATCTGATTTTGAGAAAACCCCGAAACTATGCAAGGCAGCGTTTTTAAATGTAGTGCTACCCTAATCTCTTGTGCAAGCCAGAATAAATTTCACCCAATATGTAACGAGGATAAACGAAGGCTGAGAAAATTATTGCAACTACTACCATCTCCTGAGGTTTGTACACCGCATAATCCCCCCGAAAATGCAAGTTCCCTTAAACTTCTTATTCTTTTCTTATTAAATAATGAACTCTTTTAGCTTTCGAAAACCAAAAATCAATCAAAATAGGAATTTTCCATTTCCTTTTTAGAAACTGAACATGCATTCGTTCTTTTCATTCTTTTCCTGAGTTTTTCTATTTTGAATAAAATCTTTGACTTCTATTTTTATTAAATTCAAAATTCATAATTATCTCACAACAATTAATAAAAATCTCTTTATTTTCATATTTATTCTCAACTTAATAATTAACATCATATTATTAATTTAGATTTTCCCACTTTACAAAATGACAATTTTAAAATTATAAACAATGCTATTTACTTAATTTATTTATTTACCTTTCCTCATTTAATTCATTTACTTACAATTATACTACTTTCATCTTTAAATAATTAACTTCCAATGATAATACCATTAACATTTATTATTAAATCTAATTCTTTATTTAATTCCAAATAAATCAAGTGACCTTATAATTAAATTAATTTGATTAATTAAATCTAGTCATAATATTAGTGTTATCGCATAACCTCAAAATCCAATTAAATAATACAATCATAAAATCATCATAACATTACCAATCAACCAACCACACTTACTCAATAACACTTTTAACAAATGAAAATGACATGACCACCCAACAACTTATTTGAATGTCAATGACGGCCGAAATGGAGGGGCACTACATTATAGGTGCCTAAAGTGAAGATTTAATTAAAAAAAAATCAGTTCAATGTCAAGTTTGGCCAAAAAGTGTAAACCACTATTGTGGGATCACCCATATCCTATTGAATTCATCATCTATCATCATCCACCTATCTTATCCTTCATATTCATTATCTTTAATCATTGACCAATCCTATCATCCAATCTAATCCTTATCATCATTTGATCTATCATATCATCTGATCCAAATCCACATCATATCCTAATCAAAACCAATCTTGTTAAGAGTCTAATCTAGATCATAATCCTTTTTATCCACTAGCTTGTATGTTGCTTGAGAACTTTCCTATCTCAAGTAGTGTATTGAGTTATCCTTATCATTTTGGTTGTGCTAACTCGAGAACTTGGCTCCCCTCAGTTAGCTATCAAAATCCCCATCCAAGCTTTGCTTAAGTGATTATCCAAGCTTTTAAGTAAGCAAAATCATCCGTTATCCAAGCCTTTCTTAGGTGATTATAGAAGTATAATGTAAATAAAACCTTCTCTATCAATCAAGGATCTAGATTTACTTAATGCATCATTGGTCTTGTATCCCTTCACACCTCTTGGTTCTCCTTAGTGTGGCCAAGTTGTATCCACCATTATCCTTTAAGTCATTCATTATCCTTTCAATTCATCATTATCCTTTCAAATCTATCATTATCCCTTCCATAATTCATCATTATCATTCCAATCCTATCATTATACCCTTTCTATCCATCATCATCCTCTCAATCCAATCAAATCAATCTCAAATCCAAAGTCTATCCCATCATCATTAATTATTTTCATCTAATCCCATCATTCCTAGGTCTCTTTCTTGGATGCCTATTACAAGGTCATAAGAAAGAAAATAAATCATCGCCTCCCAAGAGTTCCCATCATCATCCAATGACATGATCTTTGAAGAAGAGGTCCATCAAGTTCATATGGGGAATCCATTCCTATCTCAATCTTACATCATACATGATCAAGGTTTGAGTGACAAAGATTCACCCACATCATTAGAAGACTTTGCTCAAGATATCGAAACTATGGAATTAATGCATCAATATATTATGAAGCATCCCAACCAATACATCCTTATGTTAGCAAAGAAAGGTGCCAAATTACCCCATAATTTCAACATCTCTCAAATCACGCAACAATTTCCATCCACACCCCCACCTTCTAATCATCATGATCCTTCAAATTTCCCATCTTCTAATCCTCCTATTACCTCTCAAACCATCAATCGTACATCCCACTTGCATATCAAAATCCCATCTCATACCAAAACATTTCATCACACACCCCCACAACCTCAAATTTCTATCCCTTCTCCTAACATCTCAACATCCATTACATTCAACATGTCATATCACTTACAAAATTCCAATATTCTAATACCATTTCACCCTCTTATCAATACCAACACATATCATCCTCACAATCTCCCACCTCCAACTATCAAGCACCACCCCTCAATATCACAAGTTTTGGCACAAGACATTCAAAAAATCAAGGACACCCTTAAGGGACTTCAACTAGGACATCATGGGAAATCTTAAAGCTTCCAAGAACTATGTCCTTATCCTTTCAACAAGTCTATCACAACGATCCCCTTTCCCCAAAATTTTTAAATGCCTAAATTTGAAAAATACTAAGGAAGGGGAGATCCTAGGAAACACCTTAACTAATTCTACATAGCATGTTAGGAGGTCTCTTATCTTGAGGCTATTCCCTAGAAGCTTGGGTCTACAAGCCCTTGATTGGTTCACACCTCCCTCATGGTACAATCACCACATTTTAAGAGCTAGCCACAAAATTTGTCACTCATTTCTCTTATAACATAAAACATGATATTACCATGATGGACCTTTGCAATACTAAACAAAAGAGTGGTGAAATTTTTTCCTCATTCTTACAATATGGAGACATCTTGCTAGTCACTTTGCATGGCCCATACCCAAAAAGTAGTTCTCATAACAATCTTTGTCCAAAACTTAAACTTTGAAATGAGCTTCCATCTCCAAATTCAATGTACTCACTCCTTTGACAAAATCATAAAAAGGAGTTGCTATGGAAAGCACTTATAGCGAAAGGACTAGTCAAGATCTATAAAGAATGAAAAGACAACAATTGATCTACTGACAAGTCCCATTTTCAAAATAAAAACAAAAACATTGTCAATGATGGTGTAATTTATGCTAAACATGTTCAAAATATCCAAATACCTCCAACATCATTATCATCTCAAAACAATATAGCTCCCCAAAACAATGTGGTTATCCCTAAAGGTCAACCAAAAAGACATACTCAACAAGAATATATTCCCTTGGGTGAACCTATTGAAACCATCCTCCAAAATCTAGTCCAAGCTAGCATGATCTAACTGCCACCTATCAAACGTCTTGGTTAGATGTGCCTAATCCCTCTTGGTACAAAAAACATGACTATTGTGACTATCATAGAGTCCATGGTCATAAAACATCCTCTTGCATGAAACTTAAGAACTTGATCCAAGATCTTATCAATCGAGGAGAGATCAATATCAAAGGGCACACATCCCCTAATGAACACTTGGGTATATACAAGAAACCTTTCCCTCAACATAATGTTGGTAAAACTTCCACATCTTATAACACAATACCTTATAACTACAACAATAATATCTCATCCAATTTTATTATTGGTCGCATTGAACAAAGTCCTTCCCAAGTAGCCAGTACTATAACCATCTAAGTGCCTAACTATGTTATCACTATGCAACACGGTTGAGTCACCATCTAAGGAGCTTCACCTTCCTCCCAACCTACACATAAGTATAACATAGTCGACCACTTGAACAAAACTCTAGCATAATTAGCTATCCTTGAGCTCTACTTAATACATCCTCCTTTCACAAATAACTTCTTGAGAAATCCCTCCATGAATCCTATGTCCCTAATGAAATTAATCTTTCTCAATTTCAAGCCATGATAGGACACTTATCATCCCCACAATCCATCACCTTTTTTCCTAAAGATTCACCTTCCATCAATCCCTCTCACAACAATTTGCTTTACCTTCAAGCCCACATCCATAAAACCACAATCAAGTGCATCCTAATAGATGGTGGATCATGACTTAATCTTTGCAACTTGAGTTTAATAAGATAATTGGTATATTTTGAAGATGTTATCAATGCCCAACCAAATACTACCATCAAAGTGTATGATGAAGTCGTCAATCCCCAACCAAATACTACCATCAAACATGGATCTAAAGGATCCATAAAGATACCCATCTAGGTCAGACCAACTATAGTTGAAACTACTTGTTAGATTCTAAACCTTGATCTCCTATACAACATCCTTCTTGGTCACTCATGCATCCATGCCATGCAAGTTGTTCCATCCATAGTCCATCAATGCATTAAGTTCTCGCACAATGAAACTGAAGTGATTGTCCTTGTTGATCAAAATCCATTCTAATTTTATAAGTTCTTGCAAAGTAGTTATGGCCTTTCACAACGTTGTCCTACCAATACTACATCATCCTCATCCTCATACATTGTTCCTTCATCACTACCCACCTCTTGCACTATCTAAAGATCAAGGCTAAAATCAAAGACGTTGGAACTGGAGAATATGAGCTGCAATCCTTCCATATTGAGCATCTTGGGTTAGGGTATCCAGACCATCTAATGTTATGCCTACCAAGCCTAATTTCCAACCCACTAAAGATGTTCAGGTGTCCTTTGATAGTAACAAAAAAAAACATTTTAATAATAGTAGATTTTTAATAATGTAATAATAATTTTATAATATAATATTACTTAGCCAAAACACAAAAACAATGCTAATAAGAATAGTCAAAACAATCTAGATCAAAACAAATCCATCAAATATACCACCAACCATATAATCAAAATAATGCTGATAAGGATAGTCATGAAGAATCAATCAAATATATCACCAACCTCTTCCACAATCCACATATCCTTACCATCTCATCCAACTCATCCCAATCCATCCACTTCCTAGACTTGGATCAACAAGCGTCATCCCAAAATAATAAGGCTATCAATAAAAAGTAACATAGATTAGACTGTGAGTACTCCTATTCCATTTCATCTCTTCCTTTTACAAACAAATTTATGAATCCACTTCACAAGTTGTGAGGAACACAATTTGTGTGCCCTCATTTTATACTTCTCTCCAATACTCTAATAGCTTGGTGTTAGTTATTTTCTTCCTGATTTCAGGTTTTGCCATTCTTGGTTGGGTTATAGGCTACATCAATACAGTTTGTTTTGTGTTGTTATCAAACCATTTAGATCCGGTGACTTATTGACATGCATGGATAATATCAGAACCTTAACTTCCTTCTTATTGATTAGAACTAATAACAATTTTTATTTTCAGTGGGGTATGTTGGAAGATGCTTATTAAAATATCTTGATCCTGCTTTATATTATCTTGTAATAAGTATCTTGAAATATACCCTGTTGGAGCTCCTAAATCAGTTGTTTATGAGAGAATTTTCTAGTCGATTCATCCTTCCCAATCTATACCATTCCTGATTTTATTGCTTTTTACTTCCTTTCATTGTCATATAATGAGTGGGAAGATACCTTCTTAATTCAGAGTAAGTTGATTGTTAATAGGATCCCTGGCTTGAAATATATTCTTGAAGTCTTGATATTTTCATTTATTTTAGGCTATAAGTGTTGCGAGAGGTCAATCATGCAAAACATTTGAAGACCTTTATCATCTCACTGTATATTAAATTCCATCCTTGAATCCTCTCCTACTTTGAAGAATTGCATGTTGTGAAATCTTATGATCACAAAATTTACATGTGAATTGGTAAAACCAAGTGAATGCTTCCTCTCATTCTTTCATTCTATAATATGTTGGTTATTTTTAATCTTACCAGTTCAGAAGCGGGAGGACTGACCGCAGACTATAAGTGCTAAGTTATGAGGGAAATATGGGCCTGCTCCATTGTGATTTAGAGCGAATTGCACCTGAATTTACATTTCTCTCTGAATATTTTATTTAATGTATAGTGTTGTCTAGCATGCCATTCAAAATTGTTTACGGATAGAGTCCAGGTTCTCTTCCTTTGCAATGTGAACACATAGTAAGATCCTCCGTATTGCAGTTGCAAACAAGAAGTCAAGTAAATTCATATAAATTTTAGAAGCTAAATTAGTTTAAAGTTCCACTAGGTGTGATGCAATTAGATTTTTTTTAGGCAACAATTTAAAACACTTAGAAAAGATTGTTTCGAGAAACTACTTAGAAAACAAGAAACAACAAAAAAAAAGGAAAAAATGTTCTTTAATTGTGAAATGTGTTGAAACCTACAAGATTTCATAGAAAAATGAAATGAAAATAATGCTGATATGAGTTGAAATGGATATAGATCGTGTGTATTCATTAGATGGTATTTAGGATCAACATGAATATTATTCTCCAAAGTATAGATTAGATCTTTGCAAGAAAGCTAAGTTAGTGGAACAACTTCCTACACTAATCTTGAGAGGAGGATAATGCAAAACTTTTATAGATCTTTAACAGTTACAAAAACTTAAACATAAATAAACATAAATATCATGCAAACCACAACACATTGATTTATGTGGGGAAAACCTTTTCAGGAGAAAAACCCCACACTATTATTCAAATATCACAAAGATTACAATATACTCAAGCAAAGCAAGCTTCTCATAGGAGTATCACCAACTAGAGATCCAGAGACAACACGACCGCTATCAGACTCTTAGAATAAATCACAATACATAGTCATAATATAATTTGCAAGGCTGAGATACATTTTCCCAACAATCTTTGCATATCTCATATGCCTAACCACAAACATGTTAATTATAACACAACAAAAAGCCTGGTTACAAGTCTTATCACCTTTGAGTGCAATTATGTAAGTCTTATACTCATGAAGAAAAGACTCTCATTATTACCTTAGCACCCTTGGTATCTTTTTATAATGACATATGGAACTCTATCACCAATAGATGGAGTAGTTGCAACATCCCTTTGTTGCAATATGGATAAGCATAAATTAAAACATGATCAATTAGATAAATAATTAGAAATTCTTGCATACAAGGCTTGAATCCAATTGCAAAAGGCTTTAAGATCATAAAAAATTTATGTGTGAATGGTTAGACTCGGAATGAAAACATACTTAGTTCAACATGTGTTGTCTTGATTGCATAGTCATTTCCAACCTTTGTCAAACCTTGATTAAGAAAAGCAATTGCATGTAGAATCAAAACCATAGAAATTTTGTTATATCTTGTCATAATATAGTGATAAATTTGCACTTCATTTGTGACACCATAAAATATTACATGTAAGGTATCTTCAATTATTCTAGAGATAAAAATATAAATCTAACATGGTACTTTACCTATGTTTCACTTTGAATGCTTATAGGATAGAATTCCAAGGAGAAATGTTTTTTTGTGTTTCTACTTTGGTGCTACACTATATTTAGAAAAGTTGTTTCATGAACACATATTTTCCACGTATGATTTATATTAACTCTAATGATGTTGATTAGAAGTTGTGATATATGCCTTTGTTGTTATTTTCTATTTAGGATAATATTGGATAAGATTAATGTTTATTGGGAAAATATTGCATTGTGGTCAATGTAGGATTCTTAATGAAACAAGATGCTACACCTGGGGATGTTTGTATCATCTAGAGACTAATCTTGGAATGAGTTGCTTTGTTGTTGTTTACATGCATATACTCTGGAAACATGTCTATCTCAAACAAAACCTCAAGAGTTCACTTTTCTAAAGTAGATCATCCATAACAGTCATAATAAATTTGGATATTGCGATAAAGGTATGAATTACAATTATAATCATCTTGAATACTTATCATATGCATGTTCTCTGAAAGGTCAAATATGCTAATGTAGGTGTAATTGTTATTGCCAATAATAATGTATTTTCTATATTGTTGAATTCTCTATATTTTAATTATAAAAATCCATGATTAGTGAAGCTTAAATCTAGTTATATTGCATATCCTTGTGTGCACGTAGACAAAATGATAGTGTTGGCAATACATTCATTTCATATGCTAAATATGAATTGCTATGTTGTCTTTGTGACTGATATGTATATTCAAGTGCATTCCTTGTTTGTGTGTGACATCCATGATATCATTAGAAGTAGTTGTAGCCATAGTTGAAAAAATCAGACTCGACAATAACTCGGCAGACCCAAAAATTTTAAAAACTCGGGACTCGGCAAAAACTCAGGGAAAAACTCGGTAATAACTCAGAAAATTTATTGAACATTTGAAAATACACAATTTTTTAAATATTCTTAAAAACCACATATATAAACTGAATTTTTAGAACATATTACTGATTTCATCATATGTAAATCAAAAATAGAGTTTAATACATATCAATCATCAATGTAATTACTGATTTCATCGTATATAAATAAAAATTAGAGTTTAAAACCTTAATACATATCAATCATCAATGTATCATAGACCATTTAAAACAAGTTCGACTTCTCAATACATATCAACTTCAAGTTTCAGTATCAGTAAAAATTATCTATCCTAAATTTCTTCTACCACTAAAACTCAAAATTTTTTGCTGTTGTTGTGTGGGTGGTATTGAAGTAGATGGTATGGGTTTAGTGTCCTCATTAGAAGCCTCAACAGGTGCCCCACCAGGTGCCTCATCCATAGGGATAGGATCAAGCTGTGTGTGTGAAGAAACAACCTCTATTGGTTGACCAAGCATGCCTTCTTCCTCCTCATATGCTGCCACCTTTGCTTCCCATTCACCTGCATCTGCCTCCCTCTCCATCTCAGCGAACTCATCATCACTTATCAATGGTTCCACATTGACCTCATTAGGCTCAACAATCCAATCTGAGTATGGATCAATGTCATCAAGGTCAAGTGCTTCATGTGAACTCAACCCTTGTACCTTCTTCTCATTCAACTGAAGGTTGTAGCACACATAGACAAGGTCATTCAAGCACTTTTGAGTCAAGCGATTGCGCTTCTTTGTGTGAATGGCCTCAAAGACACTCCAGTTGCACTCACAACCAGATGCACTACAAGGCTGAGATAAAATATGAATGGAAACCTTTTGAAGATTAGGCGTTGTGGCACCATAATCTTGCCACCATAAATCTACAAGGATAACAATTTCCATTTATAACTTAGTAAGGATTTAATAAACTTAAACATTAACATAATGTCATAAATAGTAAAATAATATTAAACACATGAATTTGTTACCTGGTTGTAGGGTGTCTCTCCTACGAATGCAATCCTTAGAAGAAAACAAAGGCCCTTCGGCCCTCTTATAGCTCTGTATCTCATCAAGTATGAGATATCGAAGGTCATCATCACTAACCAATCTCTCAATACATGTATTGAGGCCAACTTGAACCTCTACATCTGCTCTGAAAGTAGGAGAAATAAAACTTGGGGTTCAAAAAGTAGGCAGCAGCATGAATATGTTGGTGGAGTTGTTAGTTCCACCTCCGATCCATTATGCACCACATTTGGTCTTGTTTGACCCATATAAATGTTGAATTTCCTCTTTGGCCTTATCCATGGCCTCATCTAGATACCCCATAGGGCATTTATCCCCATCCACCAATCGTAGAACTCTAACCAACAGTTCTGACACCTAAAATATAAAAAATTAACAAAATCAGCAAGCCTTAATATTAGAAAGCAAAAAAATAAATCATCATTAAATGTTTGAAAACTTACTTTGATGATCTCCTCCATTTTTTTGGAAAATCTATCATCAAAAATGGTCTTCTTGACCTTATCTGCTTCAGGCTTCTTGGAATAAGGACTCTCAACCCATTTTTCACTCACAAACATGCACTTGAGGTTGGGAAATGTAGCTAAAATGCTTTGCAAGGTGAGGAAATTGGTGGAAAAGCGTGTGACTCCTGATCACACGAGATCCTTACCATTAGTGTGCTCTCTCATGAGACTTAGGACCCATGTGTGATTGTAGATGTACTTTGTGATATTCCTTCCATCTTCAACCACATTCTTCAGCCAACTTATTTTCCCTATGTCCTCAAGGAGCAAGTCAAGACAGTGGGTAGCACAAGGGCTCCAAGATAATGTAGGATGCCCCATCATTAGAAGTTTACCAGCTACCACATATGCAACTGCATTGTCAGTCACAATTTGAATTACATTTTGAACTCCCACTTCCATCACCACCTCATCCAACATATTGCACAAGGTCTCTGCATTTTTTGTTTCATTAGAGGCATCAACTGATTTTAGAAATACCAATTGTCCCCTTGAAGCCACTAGAAAGTTGATGAGTGTCCTATTTCTGCCATCCGTCCACCCATCAGATATAATGTGCAACCATTCTTTTCCCAATTTCTCCTTTGTTCCTCCACTAGTTTGTGTGTGTGTTTGGACCTCTTTCTGAAATAATCGCCCACTCAACTCATAATGACCTGGGGCCTTGAACCCCTTACCTGCCACAGTCAATGCAGTGACCAACTCTTCCCAATAAGGACTAGAAGCAACATTGAATGGCATATTGTTGTAGTACCAAAATCTAGCACATGCCAACTTCGCCTCATTTTGCAACTCTCTATTCCAAGAAGTACCTTCCAATGAAGGTTGTGCACCAGGAGTATTATGTGGAACAAAAAAACTAGAATTGATGTTGCCCACACTTCCAGATCCTAATCCTCGTATCCGTGGTCCAAGAGAAGAGCTTCCCATAGCCCTTTCTGACCCTGTAGAACTAAAATATGCATATGGGGCTGCCATTACCTCTGCTCTCTTTTTACTTTCCTTCCTTTGGTCATATGCTGCAAGGAGTGCTTTGGCCTCCATATCAACCTCTTCAGGTGCCTCTTTACATGGTACAACATCTCGACAAGGGATTCGTGCAAGGTGGTATTTCAGCCGGTTTATGCCACCAGAATAAGTCTCGAGGCAATGGTTACACATAACCTCTCCTTGTGTTGCACCTGGTGTTCCATGTTTCCAACAAGGATCTCTTGGTTTGCCACCACTCTTTTTACTTGTAGAAGCCATATTCTTTTAGCAAGATACCTAGCAAAAGAGAGACAAGATAAGCATTAAGAGATAAAAAGTGAAGTTAAATAAATCAACATCCAACAGTTGATTTTGAAGAGAAACTAATTGATAATTGAACACAAATCTGCCTACAAGTGTGAGTTAAGTCATTTTCAAATAATTAAAAAATATAATGTTTAATTGTTTATGATAAAAAAATTTAAATTTTAGATGTAATTTTAATTTTTAATAATGTTTTAAATTTAAAAACATTATTAAAATTTTAGATGTAATATTAAATTTGAATAATGTTTTTTCTTTTGAAAAGGATAATGATATGTTTAAAAATTTTAGATGTAATTTTTAATTATAATAATGTTGTTTTCCTTTCAATAAAAGGAATAAATAATTTGAAAAATATTTATTAAAACTTAAACATATTATTAAAATTTATACAATATAAAATATTATAAATTAACAAAAAATAAATGAACTAAAATTTAAACATATTATTAAATTTTTTAAAAATTCTATACAATATAATATTATGAAATATTAAAAATTATTATAAATTTATAAAAATAAATAAATGAACTAAAACTTAAACATATTATTAAAATTTAAAATACAATATTTTATAATATTATAAATTATTATAAATTTATAAAAATAAATAAATGAACTAAAACTTAAATATATTATTAAAATTTAAAACTTTTATACAATATAATATTATAAAATATTAAAAATTATTAAAAATTTATTAAAAAAAATAAATGAGCTAAAATTTATTATAAATTTGTTTCCAGTTTCATAGTTTCATTTTTAAATTTTAATGAAACAAATTTATAATAAATTTTAATCTGTTTCAAAATCGTATTAAAATTTATTATAAATTCGTTTCATAGTTAAAAGTTAAAACTTTAACACTATTAAAAATTTTAAAAATACAAGATGAGAAATACAGTCACACCTAGAACTAAAAAAATTGAAGAACAGAGCAAACACTTCCGTCGTGGATTGATTTTCTCCTGCGTCAAACACAGATCAAACAATTTTTTTTGCCGCCACCGTGATCAATTTTCTCGTGTTTGATGTCACGTTTTGTAACCCTCATTTTTACCTATCATCGTTTTACTCTGCCTGGGTTGTATGAAACGAATGGAGGCTAGAGTGAACACTTTATGCAGAAAAATTAGGGTTAAAAACTTAAAAATATAAATGATGTTTTAACTTTTAAGTTTCTAGCCGTGTTTTCTTGAATATCTCACATTTTTTTGCACATTTTTTGAGAAAAAATCACTGCGCATTTTCATCAAAACATGGCAGTGATTTTATGAGCGATTTACTTGCCCAGCTGGTTGACACGCGATTACTCGCGATTTCTACGAGTTAATGGAGATTTTTCCATCTATGGTTGTAGCGTAGGAAAATGCATCCCTTTACATTTTCACACTTGTTTGGGCCCTCCCTACTAAAATTGGGCTTCTTTATGTCTTATTTGGTCCTATTTTGCATCCACAAGCCTTAATTAATGCATTTTCTTTAGGATAATCTTGACACATATCTAAAGACCAATCATAATTTAGTGATTTTTGATTGTATGTCCCAAATTTAGTGATCTAGGACTCATACGCCACCTTGGGCATATGGGTCCCACCTAAGTTTCGGGGCCTCAATCTAAATTTGGCATTAGACTAAACATTTCTTAAAAAATGTGTTCCAAGCTTAGCCTAATGGGACTCATATGCTCCAACTGGTGTATTCAAGTCCCACTAAGCCTGGAACTATTTTGAATTCAAATTCTTGGTGGGATTTTATTCTCCTAGATCTGATGTTGGCTTGTAGTGTTGTAATTTCGAGAAATTTGGCATTAAAAAGTATAAATACAAGGTTATTTCACATATTTTCTCCTATCAAATTTACGAGTCATCTAGCACTTTTTGATATCAAGAATTCTAGCATTCAAGAGCATTCAAATGTGATTATCAAGCATTTTGGAGCACTATTCAAATATCAAGCATCATGCCAAATTCATCATGCATCATGTTTGTTTTTGAGCTAACATTTGTGATGTAGGGTTTTATGATTCAAACAAGCATTCAAGTTAAGATCCATATCATTCAAGCAAAGAGTCAAGATCAACATTCATGCTAGCCATTACTTACAAGATTGCAACCTTTTGTTCAAGGGTTTGGTGAGTTGCAATGTTGCGTATTTTTTCATTCATCATTCCTTCATTCTATTTGATTTCATTTCAAGGTTTGAAATTACCAAAATAGGGTTTGACCAAGGAAAACCCCTATCCACTAACAAAATAACATTTTCCTCTCTCTTTGATGTGTGATTTGAAGATTTAGGTTGAAGATCCATTGAAGAGCAAGATTGGAGAAAAGTTGTCAAGTTGTCAAAGTTGTCACCTTACTTGCAAGATTACGGAAAGCCACCTACAGGGAAAAATTCAATGTTTCAGAACCAAAGATTTGATAGGAGAGAAGTTACAAAAGATCACTAGAGGATTCCATAATTTCAGATCAACCCTAATATTAAGACTAAATCACCACTTGTGGCATATGAGTCTCATTATACACATTTTCAGGAATTTTCTGTAGATTTTGATTTAGTAGTTCTAGATTTCGGTTTAAGTTTCTAGGACTAAATCACCCAGACTAATGTATGAGTCCCAGTGAGAATTAAAGTCAACATTTCCAAGATTTCAATTCAAGCCTCTTCAGCTTCTAGGCACACCTTTTTTCTTTCTCAATTTATTATTTATAAGATAGAAAATTGTTGTCACTAGGGTTTAGGACCTAGGACAACAAACTTTCTATACTCCACATTCAAGGAAACCCTTGAGATCTCAATCTAAGGATGAAGTAGGGGAAAGAGATATTGCAATAGGTTGTCCTAGGGTTTTATTAATGATGCTATTAAGGTCATAAATACAAGAGGGATCAAAATTCAATGTGAAAGTGTAAATAAATATACTTTACAACATCAAATTAAGGCAAAAATATGTCTATTCAGCTTAAAAGGGCCCCAAATCTAATGTGAATGTGTACAACACGTTACAAAATTAGCTTAAGGAAACATTAGTTCTAAGGGCCCTATATTTAATGTGAAGGTGTAAATGAATATACTTTACAACACTAAATTGGGGAAAAGTTAGGTTTATTTAGTTTAAACGGTCCCTAAATCCAATGTGAATGTGGAAAACACATTATAACACTAGATCAAGGTGACATTAGGTTCATTTTAACATTAATTATTCCCATTTCCAAGAGCCTACAATTTTCATCATTACATTATTCTAATTTTTAGTTTCATAATCTAGGTCATATAATTAAGTTTTGAATATCATTTATGTTTCTAGTCTTTTCAAGCCCTTGCTTAGTGGTGAACCCCCTTTATACCTTTAATCACACCCTAGGAGACCTTATTTGTAGATCTCTTTCCCTTATTCCATCCTTGGATTGAGATCTCTAAGGTTTCCTTGAGTGAAACTTGTAGGAAATTAGTTGTTGTGTGTCCTAAAATATACAACCACTACTTTCTAGGTTTCAGTAGTTATGTCACTTCACAATTCCATTACTCTAGTTAAATTCATATTGCTAGTCTTCCTTGAGCTAGGTTGGGTATTCTTCTTTCAAAAATAATTCAGGGAAGTGAATCACTTTTTGGTAGGGTGGAAACATGCTCTTTCCCTTGATGTAGTCGAAAGAGATAAATGTTAGATGAATCCTATCAAGACGGTCCTTGTTATGGTTCATTGTGTAAACTTGTTCTCGACCATGTGGTCTATTGTAAGGAATATGATCCCATATGTTTTTCCCTCTAATTGGCATATGTACTCAAAAATTTATGAAATAATGCAATTTCTTGTCTCTTTTCTTGTATATTAGACACATGTCATTTCCATATGCTTGCTATGTGTAATTTGTTAATTTTAATTAATGGAGGTTGTTACAAAAACAAAGGAGGAAATCGTCCACCTTCCAGAACATTCTTGGGTGGATATTGGGACATAATAAAAAGGGTTAATGGAGGTTATAAGCATTGGCTCTATTAGTACAGATTGTGGCTCCAAATAATAGATTTTTTTTACAAAGTTGATTTTATTGTAATGAATCAAGCCCATGCGGTTGTAGCATTATAATTTTTTAATCTGTAATTTCATTTTCTAAAAGTAATCAAAAGTGAGTTATTTTTTGTCTTGCATCTTTTGTGTTGATATCTATTGTTGTGTTTTGTGGGTGTTGGGTAGAGTTATCCCTCATCAAAAAGTTAGACTTGTTGCAACTAAGAAAAGTTATAATTGTTATTTTATATATGTTGATAATCAATTATATAAGCCTCTATCAATAATTTTTTTTTTTTTACATACATACCTTACTGTAGTGTAGAAGAATGTAACCCTTTATATTTTCACTTGTTTGGGCCCTCCTAATTTAATTTAGACTTAATAATGCCTTAATTTAGTCTTGTTAAATGTAACCCTTTACATTTACACACTTATTTGGGCCGTCTTAATGAAATTGAGCTTATTTATGCCTTAATTATCCCTTTAATTCATTTACAAGCCTACTTAATTACATTTTCTGAAGGAGAAACCCAACAATAATTAAATCCAATACATAACACTTCACATTGAGTAATGTGTTTTTTCAGGAATTCGGGTCTGGGACCCATTCGCCCATGGGAAAATGAGTCCTCCCTAAGACCTTGAACCCATTTTTAAATTTTGAGAAATTAAGGATAAATGACTATAGATACAAGGCTATTTTATCAATTAAATACATATAGCAAGAGGTGAACTTAGCAAGAGCCAAGATTATTGTTAAGAGCATTCAAGATCAGATTTCTTCATCATTTTTTGCAACATTCAAGATCTCAAGTATCATGTCAAAGTATTTTGCAATCATGCATGTTTTTGGAGCTAACATTGTGATGTAGGTTTCAAGTATTCAAGTCAAAGATTCAAAGAAAGATTCAAGCATCAAGATCCACATCCATTGAAGCCATTTCATTCAAGATCCACATCAATATTTTAGATTTGCAAAGGTTCATTCAAGGGTTTGGTGAGTTGCAACATTGAGTTGTTCATCATCATTCCTTTCATGCTATTCATTTCATTTCAAGGTTTAATTACCAAAATGAGGTTTGACCAAGGGAAACCACCATTCACCCAAAAACAAACATTTTCCCCTCTTTCTTTGTGTGTTTCAGATTTGTAGGTTCATACCTATTGAAGAAAAGTTGAAGATCTTGAAAGTGCAAATTTGCAAAGTTGCATTTGTTGTCACCTTTGTTGTCATCTCACAGAAACTCGGATCCCAAATTTATTTTTTACTGTTTGACAATGAAACCCAAAGGATCTGGAAGTGCGGACATAGGAGTAGAGGACCTAGAAATCAATTTTGAAAAGGTGAACAAAGACCCATTTTCCTAAAGGTGAATGAATCCTAGGACAACTTTCAAAAATAGTGTTTTGTGATAGGTACACAACATTTTCCATTCCTAGATCTTCCAGAAGTTTTACTGTTTCTGGTAGCCCTATGTTTCATCTATCAAATGTAACCTTTACATATTATAAATTAGTGCATTTTGTATTTTTAATATTTCTCCCAAAACCCCTATTTAGTTAGCTTTGTCACTGTTTATGTTAAAACACACTCTATAACTAATTTTGAGGTAGGTTTTAAGTGTCTTCCACTCATCCAATTTGCATAAAGTTGATTGTTTCTATTAGAGTTATGTCACATCTACATGGATCAAGTCTTAGGTTATAGATTTGAGGTCATTTTCTATCCTATTTTCATCTCCCAAAAATGTTGTTCAATCATATTTTCCCCATCCACACACAAGGAAATTTGTAGATCTTCCATAGAATTGACTCACCTAAGGGCTGAAAGTTAATTCTATCTTGGAGGATCTCATTTCCTAAATGCAATATGAAATAGGTAGATTCATTACACCTGATTTTTCCCTTTCTATTTATAGTAAGTTTGGTGATACATTCCAAATTTAGTATAAAACTAGGCTATGTGTTTTGAACCCTACCCCATTTTTTCCATTTCATTTTGGTGAACCTGACATTTTGAACATTCTAATTTCTGATTTAGAGTGCATTCAAACCCTAGATCTAGGATTTGAATTAATTCATTGCATTTAGGGTTTCTAAATTTCGCAGAAATTTGCATTACATTTTAGGTGTAAACTTGCATTTTGCACTCATTTTTAATCTAAAAATTCAACAAAAATTGCATAATGTTAGATTGATTTTGCATAGTATTTACATAATATCATACTTTCAATCACTTAAACCAAAAAATTGGATCAAAATTGCATTTCAAAAAGTGTCATATAGTTCATCATTTGTCCTTCATTTCACTTGCATTTAGACATCAAATTCTAGAAAATTTTGTTACAAAAGTTACAATTTGAGACCTGGAATAGAAAACACATATAATCACTTAGAAATTGCATTCTTCATTTTTTAGAAACCCTAAACAGAGACCCATCCTCCCATGGGTGAATGAGTCCTTTAGGGCCTCTTAAAACCATCTTTTCTAAGTTGTTTTGTGGTTTTCTACACTTTCTAAGATCTCTTGGTAACCCACTATTTTAGTCTGGAAAATTTTAGGAATTTCTGATTTATGCATTAAGGTCCAATCATCTATTTAATTTAGGCATTTAAATTTGGAAAAATTGTCGTATTTCAGATTTGTAGAGCAATTATTACACCATGTTTTCATTACAAAAGTCTCTTGTTATCATCATGTTCTATTTTTAGATTTTGTTGAATACTCTAAGAAATTGTTATTACAAGCATATGAATGTGAAGTCATTTCTCCTCTTTTCTTGTTTTTCATTGATCCCTATCCCGTGTGTGAAACTAACATAGTGAAAGAGAATACAATCTTGGACAATCCTAAAAATCAAGTTTGTTCTTCTCCCAATATCTCTCATATTTGTGAAGAATATATTTTCGTGTTAGAAGAACCCATCAATGAGAGTTATGAGAATCCTATTTTTTTCTCTTCCCCCACCTCTCCCACTTGGGAAGAAATTGTTGGATACAAGGAGGAGACCATTGACACATCCCCTAATACCACTTTGCCTATTTCTCCTATTTGTGAGGATGATTTGATACAAGAGGATGCCATCATTGATAAACAAAACAATTCAACCATTGATGATCCAGGAGGATCTATGAACCTCAAAAAATCAATTGTCTCCAATGCTCAGGAAGTCAACACCATGGCGTAGAGCTCAGAATATTGATTCCAACAATGTTCGTTTCACGCAAATTGGAGTCCGTATGTAGGAATTATGGGCAGTCAAAGTTTTGGTGAAAATGATGACGTGGCATCACCAAAACTTATCACATGGCATGTGATATGGCATGAGTAGTGAGTTGGCATAAATATTAAACCATAATTATTAAAAGGATAAAAATGTATTGTTTAAAAATAAAATAAGGAGGATTTAGTGGGATATAATCCCTTAACCCATGCCTTAAAATCCTCTTGCCTTACCTTTCTCCATAATAAAAGAAAACCCATATGATTAAAAAAATAATCTCCTAACTTTATGAGATTTAAATTAAATCTTTTTTAGCCCGATAAATAAAACTAACTCTCTAAAATTAAAAAATAGCTTAATCCATAATAGTCATAAAAATACTTTAGCCCGAAATAAAGATCATAAGGGCCTAAATAAATATTTTGTAAGGCTCAAATTATAAGAGCCATTATTTTGAAAGGGATTAGTTTTTATTTGTAAGGCTTACATTAAAAAAGCCAAGATAGATTTATTTTAAGGAGATTATGAATATTTACATATGTAATTGGGAAATTTTTGTAATCTTTTGGTTTTCACCCAAAATTGGTGAATTTACAAGTATTTAAAGGGGGTGTGAGGAGAGAGTAAGGAATCTCATTTCTTTCTCTCTTCCTCCTTGCTTGTAAGCATTTCTGTGGGGGAATTTTGAGAATTGAATTTGAGAGGAATATTGTTTTGTGTCTATAGTAGGTCCTTTTAGGGAAGAGTCAATATTTTCACTCTTTATAAATCATCCTTGGCTTTGAGAGCTTTTGTGAGGTGATTTGAGTGAGATACTTTTTAAGACTTTGTGGATAGGCTACAGTTCTTTGTAAAGTAGTGTTGCAAGAGGCTCCTTTGGAGATTATATTGCAAATTCAGAGCATTGTTAATAAATTGGTCACTTAGTTGAGCTAGACCTAGAGACGTAGTCCACTTGGACAAACTCCGTAATCAAATTTGTGTCCTCTCTTTCTCTCTTGGTTCTGTGCTATCATTCTCTCTGTATAAATGTTCATGTTACTCCAATGTTAATTTATTTTCACCTTTGTGCATAATCACTTAGCAACGTTTGTTATAGATCCCTTTCACATTACAGATCAATTGATAAGTTCCCTACTTGTGATGAAGTCATTTTAGAAGAACCAACCATTGAATGTCATGAACATCTAGTTTGTTGCTCTCCTAAAAAATCTCCTACTAGGTAAGACATCATGGTGCAAGAAACTGAAAAATAGTAATGCGGCTTCCTTAGATGAAGATGATGAAGTGACATTAGACTCCCCTTCACTAAGAGATCATGAAAATAAGGATAAGTCTTTTGAGGTTATGCACATTAGATCTCCCTCAAATCCTCTAATTCTTAGACCTCCTACAAGTCCTTTAATTATTGGACCTCCTAAGTCATCTCCGAAGCCACTTCTTACCATATACCCACCCTCACATCAAAACCAAGTTCAAAAAATCCTGTGCTTATCCTTGAACCACCTAAAATGAAACCATTATCCCTCAAAGATATCTTGAAGTTTACAATGCAACTTGATAGTAACAAAATTTCGTAGCAACCGAGTTACAATACCATTGCTCACACATATAATACAAGGAACAATGGGCAACCAAAAACAACTCCAACATCCCTTCCATTACCTCAACCATATCTCCCACCTACACCTAATATCTTGTTGTGTAGTGGAAAGGAGTATGATCTTGTAGAACAACTCAAAAACACTCTTGTTAATATTTCCTCAAGGGACATTATTCAAGCCTCACCTATTTATCATAACATGCTTCAAAGTGCTTTACAAAAAATTCCTATCCCTCCTAATGTGCAACTAAATGATATAGTGGCCTTAATTCAAGGAATAAATGAAAACATTTTTTTCTACCAGAGTGAGCTATCTCCTTTGGAAGTGCAAAAACAAAATGAAGTTTTTATGATACTAGCTCACATTAATATGATTGGGATAAAGAGAACCCTTGTTGACAATGGATCAACCCTTAATGTGTGTATTTTAATCCTCTTGTATAAGATTGGAGTGGATAATACTAAGACTGGACTTGATTCTTTGTCCATTCGTAGGTTTGATAACATAGGAAAACAATCGCTTGGTGTGATCACATTACCTATTTCAGTTGGAAAATTCAAATTGCAAAATCCTATCCATGTTATGCCTCAAGATCTTTCATATAACCTTCTTTTAGGTAGACCATGGATTCATGAGATGCATGTGGTGCCTTCGAATCTCCATTATATAATGAAGTATGCCTATAACAACCAAGTGTACATAGTCAAAGTTGATCCTGAATTGGAAAGTTGTTTGCACACTAAGAAAGACAAGGAAAGTCCTTTTTAAAATATTGACACCAACTACACAAGTGGAACCCATGCAAGAGAAAAAAGAAGAAGAGAACAATATTGAAAAAGTTACAAAGTTATTGGAAGATGATTGGGGTTCCTTAGATTTTACACCTATATTCATGGGAGAATACAAGATCATAACAAAAGTATCTAAAAGGGGAAAAGAAAAAGTGGTAATGTCAACACAAAATTTATAAGAACCATAAAAATCATCCACTTCAATCACTTTAGAAGAAGAAACAAATTACACAAGCTTTGTTGAAGTTGATTATGAACCACCACTGAATCCAAAAGAAATTGAAAAAATTTATGGAAGAGGTTACAAACTTTTGAAATAACTTGGTTATAGTGGAAAAGGATGTGGTGCTAGAAAACAAGGAATTCATGTCCCTATAGAGCCTAACACATAGAAAGCACTAGTGGTCTTGGTTATTGTCCTTTGAAAGAAAAAAAAGCATCAAAAAATCCTTCACTCAATACCAACACTATTACAAAAGATTCTTCTAAGCCAACTTTAACCTTGGTGCATCCTGAACTAATAGAAACAACTATTGGTCTTGGTTACTATCCCTCGAAAGAAATGAAAGATTCAAAGAAATCTCTGCTTAATATGAATATCATCATGCAAAACAGTCCTAGCACATGTTCAACCACATGTACTAAGTAAGAGATATATTTGAAGCAAAATAAAGGAACATCTTCTACTATTGATCGAGAGAGTATCTTGTTGAGGCTTCTCCAAGATCACTTGATATCTCTCCCTCCAAAGACACGAAATAAATTTTACATAACAATTTCATTTTGTGCATATCATCGAGTTCATGATCATTCTACTAATGGATGTAAAGATTTGAGTGATAAAATTCAACACCTTAAGGATTGTGGTTCGCTTCCAGGTTGTGTTGATGCACCTATTTCCTCTAATTAATATTGATTTCCATTGTATCTTGTTGCTCATCACTATGTGGCATTGGTAGCTTTAAGTTTCTTGCTCATTGCCATTCATGGTGGTGCGATGTTAGGTGCAACCATATCTCTCTTGGCAGCAACATCATAGTTCTTGATGGTTGTCTTTGCCTCTATGATTGGGGGACAAGGATAACTAGTCTTTGGGAGTTGTGGATTCTTTCCAAGGATCCTCTCTTTCTCTTAAAATACCAACATAGTGAGTATGTTGGAATTTTAAGTGGGGGGCATATTGTCCCCCGTTCATTTTTTGCATGTTTCCTTCCAAGTGATGATAGCATTCAGGAAGTGTGATCATTACATTAGCATTATTTTGGCATTATTTAATTTTGACATTAACATTTTGACTTTTCTTGCTTCACTTTTTTCATAGAAGTTGAATTTAGTGTAGCATTAGCATAGAGTATATATCATGTTGTGTGGTTCCTTATCAAAGTTATCAGAAGGTATAACTTTGGTATGGTTAGTACAATGGGAACCTATAGACCTGGCGTGAATTTCTCATTGTACAATGAGAGCCTAGACAGAGGCATGACTTTCTCACTTAGCTGCTCTATTGGGGGCTCACCTAGTGGACGACAGATTTCACTATCCCTTGTGAGCGTATTTTTCCAAAGGCCACATAGCATAACACAACTTGCTTGCCTATTGAGCATTTGTGTTTTTCATGGTCACCTAGCATAACACAATTTTCTTGCTTGTAGAGCCATGTTTTGGATGGATGTGGCATAATACAACTTGCTTTTCCATCTTTCTCTTCGCTTTAACTTTAACATTGTATGTTTGTGTATCTTGTCTTGCTACTCTATATCATACATCTTGTGTGTGTCCCTTTGTTCTTATGTTGGTTTGACATGGAATCTTGGATCCTGGGGGCTTGGCCACCTCCTTGATCTTTTCCATCCTATCCCATCAACATTGGTGCACATGGACCCCTCTTGACATGTATTTGTCTATTTGGAGTCAGTTTGACGCAAGGTCATCCTCTCACTAAAGTGGGGGTTAAATGTAGTGTAGAAAAATGTAACCCTTTGGATTTTCTCACTTGTTTGGGCCTTCCTAATTTAATTTGGACTTAATAATTCCTTAAGTGAGTGTTGTTAAATGTAACCCTTTACATTTACACACTTATTTGGGCCCTCTTAATTAAATTGATCTTAATTCTACCTTAATTAGCCCTTAAATTCATTTACAAGCCTAATTAATTACATTTTCCAAAGGATAAACTCGACAATAATTAATGCCAATACATAACACTTCAGATTGAGCAATGTGTGTTCCAAGAATTTGGGCCTGGGACCCATTCTCCCATAGGCGAATGGGTCCTCCCTAAGACCTTGAACCCATTTTTAAATCATCTTTGGTGGTATTTTTATCATCCCAAATTCAAATTCTAAAGGTCGGCTTGTAATGTTTTAGTTTTGAAAAATTAAGGATAAATGACTATAAATACAAGGCTATTTTATCAACTCAAGACATATAGCAAGAGGTGAACTTAACAAGAGCAAATATTATTGTTAAGAGCATTCAAGAGCAGATTTCTTCATCATTTATTGCAACATTCAAGATCTCAAGCATTCATGTCAAAGATTCAAGCATCAAGATCCACATCCATTGAAGCCATTTCATGCAAGATTCACATCAAGATTTTAGATTTCCAAAGGTTCATTCAAGGGTTTGGTGAGTTGCAACATTGAGTTGTTCACTCATCATTATTTTCATGCTATTTCATTTCATTTTAAGGTTTAATTACCAAAATGAGGTTTGACCAAGGTAAACCCCTATTCACCCAAAAAAATAATTTTTCCCTCTCTTTATGTGTTGTAGATTTGTAGGCTCATAGGTTGAAGAAAAATTGAAGATCTCAAAAGTGCAAAATTGCAAAGTTGCATTTGTTGTCACCTTGTCATCTCACAGAAACTCAGATCATGAATTTATTTCTGATTGTCCGAATGTGAAACCCATAGGATCTGAAAGTGCATACACAAGAGCAAAGGGCCCATAAATCAATTTTGAAAAGGTGAACAAAGACCCATTCGCCTATAGGCGAATGAGTCCCATGACAACTTTCGAAAACAATGTTTTGTGACAGGTACACAACATTTTCCATTCCCAGATCT
Source organism: Sequoia sempervirens (assembly GCA_007258455.2). NCBI lineage: Eukaryota > Viridiplantae > Streptophyta > Pinopsida > Cupressales > Cupressaceae > Sequoia > Sequoia sempervirens. Next base: position 3,575 of record VDFB02295420.1, on the reverse strand, counting down.
ACTAGAAGTTTTACTATTTCTGATAGCCCTATGTTTCATCTATCAAACACAACCTTTACATCTCATAAATGAGTGCATTTGGTATTTTTATTCTTTCTCCCAAAACCCATGTTCAGTCACTTTTGTCAATGTTTCTGTCAAAAGACACTATGTAACTGCTTTTGAGGTAGGTTTTAAGTGTCTTCCACTCATCTAATTTGCATAAAGTTGATTGTTTTTTTTAGATTTATGTCACATCTACATGAATTGGGTCTTAGGTTACAGATTTAAGGTCATTTGCTATCATATTTTCACCTCCCAAAAGTGTTATTCATTCATATTTTCCCCATCCACACAAAGGAAATTTGCAAATCTTCCATAGAATTGACTCACTTAAGGGCTGAAAGTTAATTCTATCTTGGAGGATCTCATTTCCCAAATGAAATGGAAAATAGTTAGGTTCATTACACCCCATTTTTCCCTTTGTATTTATAGTAAGTTTGGTGAAACATTCCAAATATAGTATAAAACCCTATGTGTTTTGAACCCTACCCCATTTTTTATGTTTCACTTACAATTTGTTAACTTACCAACAATTATACATCTTGCATTCACTAATTCCAATTTACTTTTATACTTATGATTAGAAAATTAAATGTATTTTCTAGGTTAAATGCTACTTGAAAATTGTATGGAACATTGTTTAGTTTGGTTTCCTCTATTTCTCACTACCCTTTTTCCTTATATTTTAATTATGTATAAATTAAATTTCTTAAGACATTATTTTGTTACAAAAGCTCAAAACAAACGAATTGGAAGTATTCTTCAAAAACTACCTTTTATAGCCTATCTAAAACTACTAAATTTTAAAAATTGAATTCATGGTTACATTCTTTGAAAGGATTGAATTCTCTTCAACATTTGTTAGATATGTATGATTAATTAGATAATGTTTTTTAACTTCATTTTTAATGTTTATTTCATAAAGTGCAATTTCATAGCTTGTGTTCATGACATAATAGTTGTTACATGTGATGTATGTAATGTGAAAACCCTTCAATGCAGTAAAAATTTACACTTTATGAGTAAATAAACTGAGTAACAAACCATTGCAATAAAAAAAATTCTTTTATTTATTGAGAATATATGAACAAGTTGCCATATCATATTCAATAAAGATTCCATTTCATTACAATAACTTCACAAGTTACAACAATACAAGAATACAAGATAATATATAATAAACACATTATATTGAATGTAAGCATATATATATATATATGTATAAACATGCATATGCCTCTATGTACATATCTGTGTAGGTATATCTATATCGACATTCATATGAGCGTTTCCATTCACCAACATACACATGTATCGATATACATATACATATGGATACGTGTACCATATATACTACACACACATATACATATGTTCACATCTATTTCACATATAGACATTCACATTTACCATCATATTAATAAGTGTGTATGTATGGTTTATCTATGCATATGCTTATGCGTGTCATTAGATCCCACTGACATGTATGTGCATATATATAAACATACTTCCACATATGTACCACTTGTCCATATGATTTTAATAGCACAAGAAAGATCTCAAAAGCTCAAACAGATAAACATCACCCAATGCATGTAGAAGTAAACAAGACTCTCAAATGCAAAAATATGACTGGAGATGGCTTACCTATTACCTACAAATTAACTCAATCATTCTAATGTGGTGTGTGTATATGCTCAGATAGTTTACTTTTACTGGTTACCCAACCAAGATCTCCTGAGTGATACTTCCCCTTCACCTGGAGGAATGGAACACATACCTGCATCCACTAACACATGCACATGAAAGTCAATTGTTCATAACATATGTAGTATACATAAACATCTCCAAAGTTAGAATAATAATAATTCAATAACCTTCTATTCACATATATGCAGTATTTCACCATGAATAACATCAAATGAGATAACATCAAATGAAACAACATCAAATGAGATAAAATTCATATTGATAACAAGGTACAAGCATAATTTATTCATCTCTAAAATTCACATTACATTCACATTTTACCCCACATAGTAATAGTAAATAGTAATTACACAACTAGGGTGTAACATTGTACCTTTTATAGGAATACTTTATCTCATCTGAGAATGTATTCTTTGATTGAAAATACAATCAAGAGTATCAATTATGGAAACCCACACTTGCATCCATATCTCCAATTATTAGATATTTCCAAATTTGAACATAGACCTAAATCAACAAGTCGATGCAAAATAGATATCTTTTCAATGGATTTCATAGGCAAAAAACTATACTTCCAAAAAATAATAATTGGTACATAACTTCAAAATAAATCCAAAAGGATCTATAGTTCTACTTATAAAATATAGTTTCCTTTTTATTTGTAAGTCAAGGTGAGCTAATGTGTTTACTTGATTATGTAAAAACTATCATTCGATTGTCTACAAATTAACATTCTTAAACCCATCATTTAGAAATTGTTTTTATTTATAGTACTTAATGTACTTATATAGGTGGATTGAAATATAACTCATGTTCTTGCACCATGATACCATTGGCCAACCCACCTATTTATTTAAATAATAGATCCAACAACTACATGCCACAATCCCAATGGGCCCATCTACAAGTCTGATTGATAATGACATATTAACAAACTACCTCCTCAAAGGGCACTATTTGGAATATCTTCATCCCTACGAAGGAAATCATTTTCCTTTACTATTAATCCTATTAAAAATTTGAATCCATTCCAAACAAGGCAGCTTATAATGGGTTGTGTTCCAAGGAAAAACAAATGCACCAATTCAACACACAAATGCCTGATAAGGACATGTCTTTCCCTTTGATATTATAGATTGTGAGCACACTGAGAAACATGTCGATTGCTTCAATAAAGTTGTAGATCTCCATTATATGAATTTTCAAGTTGGAATTATTTATACAATATCTAGTGGGATAGTTAAGAGTGCTAATAGATTGTACAACAAACTTAATAGCCAACTTGAAATTTGTTTATTTGATGATTCCAAGCTTTCTCTATTTGAAGATGACCTTATAGTTCCAAAACATGAGTTATCTTTCACAACCCTTAATTAAATTATGCACATCACCAATAATTTCCTTGTTGATTCTATTTGAATAATCATTTTTGTAGTTTCAAGCTCCACAATAACGAGGGATTAGATAAAAGTTCTTATAAGAAGCATCAAGCGAATGTATATTGTCTCCCCTATTAATGTGACTTTTGGGGTCTAATCACTCAAAAGGAAGGTACACAACTCCAAGAGATGTACCACTTACATCATGTTGTTATGCTTGCAATTAAAAATGGATGTCACTAAGTATAGTGGAAAGGTGATCATAAGCACTTTGGATAGTACCCACCAATCTATAAACCTAAGCATTGAAGAAATACAATAACTAAAACATTGGTTTGAATAGAATGGGAATGTTGTTATCTTTTCATCTAAATAGGATGTGAAAGTGCCCCTACTAATTATAAGAAACACAATTATTGATATTGAAGGACATACTTTGCACAT
>VDFB02295419.1:0-49345 GCA_007258455.2 Sequoia sempervirens | reverse complement strand
CAAGAATATGTTGTGGATGGTCTGAGTCATTAGAAGAATCATTAAAAATAAGTGAGCCCATAATATAAGGATAAATTCTACGTATAGAGTTGGTAGGAACCTCTTGAAAATTAACACTCCTCTTAATGACAACTCATGTGTGGTTAGGTGGAGTAGGTGATGACCTTTCATATCGTGTAGATAGTCTACAAAGATGAAAGGTTGGGACTCTAGTTTCACTATATTGTTATTCTACTTCAATATACTTTTCATGACTAGAGATTTGAAGACCTTGAAGTGCTCAATTAATGGTTTCCTACCTATCCAAGCTTTAAAGGGAGTGAACATTCCCTTTAAGGCTTTGTGAGGAGCTTGATTATGAATGTAATAAGCATAATTGATTGCTTCTACTCATTGCTATGGTGTAAGACCCTTGATGTGTATCATACAATTATCCATCTCTTTTAATGATATGTTCTTAAATTCTACAACATCATTCTATTGGGGAGTATAAGGAACTATGCATTACAAGTTTATACCCTTTTTTATACAAAATTGCTCAAACTTGTATTTGACATACTCACTCTTCTTATTTTTCAAAAGAATGTTGTTTCCTTTCCCTGACTATTTTTAAAAGGGAACCTTGAAGTCTCAATTTTTTAAAGTCTTTAGATTTTGTCAAAGGAAGCATAACCATGTGTATCTAGATAAGTCATCCATGAAAGTGAGAGTGTACCTCAAGACATAGTGAAAGATGCATGGGAAAATTCCCCTAATACATCATTTTGAACAAGCTTTGAAACTTGTGTAGCCATCCATAATTTCATTATGCCAATTTTCTCTTTAGGATACTTCCCAAGGGTACAACCCTCACAAATAACATTAGAGAGTCTAGCTCTATGAAACCATGTGACCATATCCTACTATCTAAGTTGCTCAAGGCAGTGGTAATTAAGGTGGTATAAATTTTCATACCATAATTTTTTAACTTTGTTTGAACATGAGTAAGAAATGTTATAGGAGAAACATAAAGTACAAAGTATGAGAATATGTATAACCTAACTTGGCGATCTTCCCTTGCCAAAGTTAAAAAAAAATCGGTTTACAACTATTTAATCTCAATTAAGTTTGGAGAAAAATGAACTATCACACCCTTCCCTATGTGGGTAATCTAATAATGTATTGATAGGAGATTAGATAAAAGAGAAGGTACAACTAGAACATTTTTTAATTTTCCACCTTCAACTTCAACAAACCCTCTCCTTGCAACTATTGCTAGAGTGTCATCAACAAATGTAATAAAAGATGGAGATGTTGATGATGATATAGTGGCAACTACAGCTTGGACCTTAGATTTGTCTTTACCGTTTGCCTTTGGCTTGGTATATTCTTGAGTTGATGAAGATTGTTTGATTGATTGATGAACCCCAATGTTGGGATTCTCAAGAAGATGTGACAGGTGGTCAATTTATTTGTTCATACATTTTTTCCCATCATGCCCAAGTTTCTTGCAATATGAATAGTTAACTTTTTCTTTCTTAGGTTTTCCCTTGATTTGAAGAAGTTTTAGTGTTGATTTTGGAGGTCTTGGATTTCTATTAGTTCTTAGTCTCTTTATCCTTTTGAGTTCTCTATAGCTTCCATTTTTTTGAGTCATGTTGTTCTCATTCCTAATAATATGGGCTTAAGGTTTTGAAAACTTCATTTTTTGGAACATGTCTACAAGTGGTAGTGAGGGTTTCATTGAGCTTCATGTGAGGATGCGTGTGGATTCACAATGGCCATAAACCATTAAGGTTTTGCATATTTTGACCTTTGTATGCTTACCCTACCTTGCGATAATTCCTCTTTCTACTGCTTGTTTGTAATTACTTTGTCCATCAAATGGTTTCCATACTTTTTTTTCATGTACGCTTATCATTAGTTGGTAGTGTTTTCTCACATCACCATCCTTCGAGGTGAGGGGGTGCTAGTTAATAATGGAGATAGATGTACTAGTGAAAGGGGATCTGCTTGATGGCTCTAGGTTTCCTTTAGATCTTTTAGGTGCAATTTAACTGACAATTATGAGGGGCAAAGGAGAACCTTTAAAGAAATTATGGTGGGTTTTGATCACCTTCCAATTCCAAAGAATGTGGAATTTTTTGAAATTCATGATGGGATGGAATTTGAACTCCAAGGTTCTGGAGATAGAAATGGTAAGTCCCCCTTGCTACCCCCAAAAAACTAACCCTAAAGTGAAAGAAGCCATTGTGAAAGAAGAAACTAGGCTTTAAGCAAGGTGGTTGTGTTCTTTATGGCCTTAGACTACAATAAAATTTAGACAAGAAAGTGCCTTGATGAATGGTTTAAAAATTTTTAGAGTAGGAAATTTGGTATTTAGGTATCTTTTTTGTAGAATGTTGTAGAAAGGCTTGTTTATAACATTTCTTAAAGATCATGACATGCAAACTAAAATGCTAGATAAATAATATTGGAAAGTTGGGAATTTTTTGTTTAGGGCGTTGGCTTGGTCATCAATACACTAAATGATGAAGTTATTGCACTATCCTACCCAAGTTGGGTGATGACCAAGAATGTACCCCCTCAAATGTGGGCTTTTTTACCCAATCTTTTGTCTCCAATTGGAAAAGTTTTGAGATTGGAATAAACCACTATCACTGTAATGAGCTTGGATGCAAGGCTTCTTGTGGCCCTAATTTCAAGTTTAGATATTTTGAAAGAATTAGTTATCGAGTCTGATGGGGAATTAACAACCATTAAATTGGATTTATTAGGTGGATTAAACACCTGCTTCCTATATAAAAAGGAAGGGCGTATTAGGAGAAAATGTCTCTTCCTAAAATAGAGAATACCTAAAAAAATAGTCTTAAACATACAAACTAGAGGGAGGGTAGGATTGTCCCAGATGCAAATAATATAGATATCAAAGCTTCTATTTAGGAACAAAATATTAATAGCGAAAACCCTAAATCTAATATTAACAAATACAATATTTTTAGTGTATTTGTGACTTCAAATTTAGATTTTGAGAAATATTTAGAAAATTGGGGTGTTGAGGTTATGAATGGCTTAAATTTAGAACTCGGGTGATCCCACAATAGTGGTTTACAATTTTTGGCCAAACTGGACACTGAAAAATATTATTTTTAACTAAACCTTCACATTCGGGCACCTATACCAACTAAACTGTGAGGAATTTGAAGATGATACAAAGTAGAGTCTCGTCACATTTTGTCTATAGATTCTAAAAATATTTTTTTCAAAATTTTTGAAATCAGATTGCACTTATTTTTCCATCTCCCATGAAAACTATTTTTTTTTAAAAACAACATTTTTAAAAAGTGACGCACACCGTATAATGCATAGCTTTTTTTTCCATGAAGGATAAAATTCTAATTCTTTCGAATTTAGATTTATAACTCCAATATCTAGTGCTTCCACTTGGTTAGATAGTTTTTTATTGAATATTTTTTCTTTAATCAAGTTTCGAAGTCAAACCAATTACAATTTAGACATAGCGCGACCATATAACGCGTAACTTTTTTTGCATATATCGAAATTCAATATTCTTTTTGTTGGATCAAGGACTTCAATATCTGGTGCAATCATTTTTTTTATTTTTATTTTTGATAATTTGATATTTTTCCACATGTGCAAAACATAGACCTTTATTTTTGATGAAAAACCTATGTTTAATAAAACTAAAAAACCAAATACATAATAAAACCAAAACATATTAAAATTATATTTGTTGGATAGATTGTTTTGAGGACTATCTAATTCCAATTGGTTTTGTGAAGATTCCTCCATTTTCATCCTCAACCCGAGCTTCAAAGTGTAAAAATTTAGGTTTTTTTGTGAACAAGGTCAAAAATCAGGGGGTTCTAGCGGGGTTCGAGCGAATCAAGGTTCATTTGAACCCTAGTTCATTCAAACCCCCTTCCCAAAAGGGGTTTTCATTTTTTTTTGTCTGTGCATGCATTAAATGGGTTCGCTTGAACCCTGGTTCGTTTTGGTTCGTTTGAACCAAAGAGTTCATTCAAACCCCCAGAATAAAAATTTTTGGCATAAGGTCACTTTTTACAAGTTTTCCTTCCTCATTCGAATTGTAAACCACTTTTGTGGGTTTACCCACCCTCCTCCTCTAAATCAAGGCTATTAATTCCTTTCTCAACCCGAAAAGACTCTAGGTTAATTGAATCGTAGAGTGGAAATGGTCACTTGGGTCATAAGAAAAATGCACAAGAATTGGTATTAAACAAAATTAAATAAAGAATTTTGGAAAACGAGAACAAGAAAAAATCAAATCAGGTTGGTAGGTTTGAGGAAGATGTTTTCTATAATAAATACTTAAAATTTAGTGTAGAGGGGGAATTCTAATCTCCTAAAGATCTTTAAGCCAAATCCTTTCTCATCCTCCATGAGTAGGAAGGTTGTGCATTCTTTAATAAAACAAGATAAGTATCCTTTAGATTCTATCGAGGAGACACATGAGGAGACAAGCCTTGAAACTAAAAAAAAAAGTAATCAGAATAAAGAGGAAATTTACTTTGATAACAATTCCAATAATTCAAATTTTGTTGAAATGGTCTCCAACACCAATGTCTTCAAGCCATGTGACAACTCAAGATATGAAGATGTGCATGGCCAAAGTGTAGACATGGAAAAAGTGTTGGCAAATAAATTGTTGTCTTCCTATAATATTGACACCTCAATTGAGTCAAATCCATAAAAGATTTTTTTGTATATCCCCTTCTATAACCTTTTAAAGCATCTAGATAATATTTTGAGTAAGCCATCCACAATCTTAAAAATGATCAAAGAGGCTCAAATAAATATGAAGAATTCTCTGAGAAACCAAATAATTTGTTTAAAGGAAGAGGTGAAATAGAAAAAGAGAAAGGGATCCCTACCATAAAATTTGTAACAAACTAAAAGAAGAAGAATTAACTAAATGCTTTGATACTTTTAAGAATAGGTCAGATGAGCCTTAGAACATGGTTGATGATGCATTTTAATTGCATAATCTAGAATATCAAGGGACTACAATCCCCTAGTAGAAAATACATATTAAAAGATATTAAATTTGTAAAAGAGTAAAGATGTTGTCCTCTTACAAGAAGTAAAAGCTACTAATCTCACTTTGGAAAACAACCTAAAATTATTATGGAAAGGTGTTGCTCAGTTCTTCTCCAATCATGATAAAGGGAAGGGTTTTGTGGCTATTGTATTAGCCAATCAATGGGCTAACTATGTAACTAATTTTGGTGTCTCTCAGGTTGCAACAAGGCAGTGTGGGTTGTCATAGAGAAAGATAACCATAAGTTTGTTTTATGGTCTATCTATGCTTCCAATGATTACATGGAAATAATTAACTTGTGGAAATGGCTCAATGATCTTCCTAATGTCTCCTAGCTTAGAGGGGGATATTTCAACATGATAGAAAATTCCCAAGGCTAAATTGGGGCTTTGGACATAGATTAGAAGGGAAATGAGAAACATTTTGGGGGAAAATGAAATCTAAGTTAAAGCTTTATGACCCCCTAGAAGGGGGAAAAGGGAAATCTAAATCAATTTGGTTTACATGGTGTAATGCACAAAAAGGAAATAAAAGGATCCATTGTTAGCTAGACATATTCTATGCAAATAGGGAATTCTTCTTATTTGAAAAAATAGAGGAAGAAACAAAAGTAAAGGTCTATTCATGCACTCTCAGATCGTCATCCTATTAGTTCAAAAATTCTAATAGTTGAGCAAAGCAGTGAGTAAAACACTAGGGGACAAAAAAATCATCTTGACCTCCAACCTTTTGAAAGATGAAGATTGCAATAATGCTATCTTTACTTAAGAGAAATTAACAAATGGTTGCTTAAAAATGACCTTGAAATTGAAAAAATAGAACAAAAATATTAAAACCTGAGCTAACTTCTTCCAAACCATGGGTAAAAAACAAAAGGATCTCAAAAAGGAGGAAAACTTCATCTAGGAAAATCTAATCAACCTAGAAAATAGCCTTCAAGACAATCCTGAGAAAATAAAGTTGAATGAGGAATTAACTCTCTACAAGAATTCTTTAAGAAGTCTACAAACTAGGAAAATTTAGTGTCAAAAAAGAAAAGAAAAATTAAACTAGCTAAGGGGGATAAATGCTCAATTTTTTTCTTTAATTACATTAAAGAAAAAATATAGTGGAGAAAATTGAATGTGTATGGGATGGAGAGAACCTAATCTCTAACCCTGAAGATGTGCTAAATAAGTTTATCCTCTTTTATAAAAATATTTTTTACCTCATAAGACCAAGGTGGCCACTCACTAAAAGATAGGAGTTATTGTAAAACTTGATTCCCAAGTTAGTGAAAGAAGAAATGATCCTCACTTTGATAAAAGAAATAACAATTTAAGATGAAATTGTACTCACAATTCAAACTTTTAGCAGGATAAATCTTCGAGTCTTGATGGACTCCCTATTGAATTTTATAAAAAGAATATAAATTGGATATCTTGAGTTTTTTCTTACATATAATGAAGCTATAGCTAAAGGCTCTTTGGGAAAAGGGATAAACAAGGGTATAATCAAATTAATTCCAAAAGATGGGGACACAAACTTGATAAAAAACTGGAGGCCAATAACTCTCCTCAATGTGTCTTACAAGGTCCTTGTAACAAAATTAGCATTAAGATTGAAGATATTCTCCCTATAATAATACAATACACACAAAATGGCTTCATTAAAGGGAGGTTATTCTTGAAAACCTTATCATAAGTTGGGAAGTAATGGATTTGGCGAAAACCCCAAATCAAAATGTCGGCATGATTATATTGGACTTTGAAAAGGCATATGATAGAATTGAGTAGCCCTTCTTGATAGAGGCCCTTGATGCCTTTGGATTCTCCAAGGAATTTTTTAAAATGGTGAACACTCTACTATAATATGCAAATGCACAAATTGATGTGAATGGGAACTTGTCCCAACCCATTTCTCTCCAAAGGTCAATAAGACAAGGATACCCTCTAGTGATTTATTTATTTGTGATTGCTTCTAAGGCCATTTACTAAATCCTTAGAGATGACTCATGTTGTCCCAAAGTTAAAGGTTTAAATATCCCTAACAATCAAGAGTTAATTAACATCCACTTTATCGATGATACTGCTATGTTTGTAGACTTAGTTAAGGAAAACATAGATTGCCTAATGTAGAAATTAAACCTCTGATGTGAGGCTTCTGTTAAAAATATATCTAAAAACAAGCCAACAATGTTGAGCTAGAATGACACCCCACCAGATTGGTTTACCATAAATGAAATTCAATGGGGGTCCCAAATAAGAAAATAAAATACCTAGGTATCCCATTTGTAGTTAGCCCTAACTTAAAATAAATGTTGAATTGGATCAAGACTAAAATTGAAAAATTGATAATTGAAATAAAATGTACTTATCCCTAGCTAGGAGAATCCAAGTGTACCAAAAAATTCTCTCATCATATACAATTTACTATTCCTTAGCCTAGTTATTTAATAGTTATCAACTAGAAGAAATTCAAAAAAATTATAAACTTTCTTTGGTCAGATGAGAGGGCACAAATAAGAAACATGTTGTCAAGTAGGATTGGTGTTGCAAGGATAAATAAATGGAGGGAGTGTGTTTAGAGGACCTAAAAAGGTAAGGGATTTCTCTTGTAGAAAAGTGGATAATAAATTCTTTATAAGGAGAAGAGCCATAGAAAGTGCTTATTAGAAACAATATCCTTAAGGTAGTGCCAAAAAAGAAAAGAAATGGAGGAACAATCCATTTAGTGACTCCTTAATAGGAATGTTCAATACTCAACCAAATGGCTCCATTGTCTTCAAAACCATTTGGAAGGCTTGGGAACAAGTAAGGAACCTGATAATAAACAGTGATAACAAGATTTGTACTAATAGACCAATTTGGTGGAATATTTTTCACAAAAATAAGCCTCTTGCCTTATTACAAGGTTGCTCAACCAAATCTTGGGAAAAAAAGGAATCATTGTTTTAAAAAAAAAAATGTGTAATGGGGATCTTAAACCATGGTCCACTCTAAGTAAGGAGTATGATTTCCCTTACACAAAATGGAGAACATACTCTTTATTAAGAGAATTTTCTAAAGGGCTATTATTTGAAAATAACATCTAACTACCACACTTCTATTTTTTGTGGAAAACTACCCAATTGCAAATGAAAAAATGGCATGGTATTTTATAAAAGGAATGCTAAAAATTTATATAACATGTGTAATTCAGAAGATATTATAGAATCTATAAATAGATGTTGGTGTATGAATGACACTCAAACAAGTTAGAAAAAACTTTTAATTGGATTTGGAATGAGGTCTTGGAACCCAAAAAGGATTTTTTTAGATGGTTGCTACTCTTAAAAAAACCAAGCCATGGTCATCATATAATGTAAGTACAAATTTATGTGGCTTATGTAGAAAGATTGACTATTGAGCATATCTTTTTTTATTGTTTTTTGCTAAAGAGATATGGCTATAGTTTTGTGGTGAGTTATGTTATTTGGGCAACATAGGAATATTGAAATGGGAGAGAACAAACGAGATTTCTCTTGAATCAAAACCGACATTCACATTTAACTGCAAACTATTACAAAGTATTGGCATTACAAAGCCATTATTCCCGTATAAAACCATTTAAGGGAATATAAATACTCGAACTAATTTATTTATTAAAATAACAATAGTATGTTAATTAATCTACTTAACTATTAAATATTTTTTCATGTACTAAATTCTAACACCACCCCCCCTTTAGTATTGGCATAGAGGAAAACTATAAATTAGTACACATATTCTTTGTCACTTTGATGTGGAATTTCTTCATCACTTGAAGTGTGGTCCTCTCCTTCAATTACCAAAGCGTTATCTTGTAGCTTTCCATCAAGAAGGTCTTGTTCTCTTTGTTTGCAATTCAGTAATACATGCCCTATCTTTTTACAATAGAAACATGTGTCACTTGTATGTTTGAACTTTGGCATATGTTTGGATTTTTTGTAAGAAGTACTAGCTTTGTTTTGTGCAGTCAATGCAATTTCTTCTTCTGAAACATGTTTGTTTCTCTCATCAAGAAATGTGGATATAATACTTTCTAGACTTGGATTGATTTTTCTTAAGGTGAATACCTTGTGAGACATACTATTTGGCATACTATTTAAAAGAATGGATTTTGCATCATTTTCCTTTATGTCTTCATTTATACTAGCCACCTAATTTATCAAGGAATGAAATTTATTGATGTGAGACATTACATCTTCACCTTATTCCATTTTCAAACCATATAACTTTTATTTTATTGTTATTTCTGCACTATTAGCTTTTGACCCAAACAAAGTATTCAATGTTTCCCATATATCCTTAGAAGATTTTTTTAAATCTACATGATGAAAATAAGGTTTAGATAAGCCGAGACCAGTTCTAGCCAATTCTTTCTTATCTTTTACCTTCCATTGTTGAAGTTCATTTGCATCTGTTGGCTTTGGCACTATACCATCAACAATTTCCTAGAGATCTCTTTCAATTAACAATAATTGTATCTCTATTTTCCAACTGTGAAAATCATTTCCATCAAAATTTTCATAAAGGCTCAATTTATCCATTTTGTGTTGAATAAAAAAAACGTTCTTAAAAAAAACTTATATCTCCAATTTCCCAACACCTTTATTTTTCATAAATAAAAAGGAAAAACTCATAAATAAGCCCTAAACAACATACCATTTTCAGATTGCCTTGAGAGAAATTTCAAACATAATTCATTTGAAAATAGTTTCAAGCACAAGAATAAGCTAAGGCAACAAACCAAATATCAGTTGTAGCCTTGAAAGAAAACCACGTGGGTGGAAGACTGGAAAAATGATGTTTGCCTTGGGTGGAAGGCCGACAAAAAAAATATCGATGCCTTTCTTCTTCACAATGCCCACTTTCTCCTCCTGTGCACTCTCTTCTCCTCTCACTATGTGAGTGCAAAACACAGACTAACCACATCAATGAACCCTATGAATACCTTTAACACCTTATTCCATGCCTTTTGCATCGGTCCTTTGATATGGTCTAATGGTCGTCAGCATATAAATGATGATAGCCTCCACAGAAACATCGCCAACAATGGATTTCAATGCTTAACTAATGCACTATATATTCAAATCTTTAAAATGCCTCTCAAACTCCTGACACTACTAATGAATACTACACCCAAAAAGAACATGGAGAAGCATGATTGTCAAGTTTGAACATATGCTTGCAGTAGATTGGGATATTGACATATAATTTTTATTTTAAATTTTTTTGGGATGATAACAATGGACAGAATTGAATGTCAAACAATGGCAAGAATGAACACAGTGGAGAGAAAGAGAAGAAATACAGTTGAATGATGGATTCAAAAGGATTTTTCACATGGTCTATAGTGTTCACCTGCTGACAGATGCAAGAATTATAGATAACAATATCAGTAGCATGTGGTCTTCACTGTAGTACCATTGCAAACATGATTGTGAGGAAGAAACAAATGAATGGAGGGGAATCAAAGAGAGGTCCAAGAAGAAACCTGCTCTAATACCATATTGAAATGAAAGGGGAAAAAATGATATTTCTCTTGAATCAAAATACTGTCAATCACATTCAATTGCAAACTATTACAAAGTATTGGCATTATAAAGCCATTACTTCTATATAAAACCATTTATGGGAATATAACTACCTGAACTAATTTATTTATTAAATTAACAATAGTATGTTAATTTATTTATTTAACTATTAACTATTTTATGTCACCTACTAAATTCTAACAAGGAAAACTTAAAAAGCATGAAATCATTACTAGTAAAATTGAAGGTTTGGATAAGTATTCTAGTTTATTTTGGCTTATTCTTTCTATTGAAATCCTTTGGATGATTTGGAAAAGTAGGAAAAAGGAAAAATTTCAAGGTAGGGTGAGGGTACTTACTGAGTCTAATAAAAAAACTCATCCTTCACAATCTCTCTCTATAGGTTACTAAAAGGAAGTTGGGTGAGCAGAAAAAACTTCCTACACTAATCTAAGTGGGGGAGAGTTGCAAAAAAAATCATTTTTAACACCTTATATAGTTATAATAGAGAAACAAATAGGAATAATGGAATAGAACAACAACAATACATAAAACAGTGACACAAAATATATGTGGAGAAAACCCTTTTGGGTAAAAAACCCCAAACTCCAAAAGCACAACACTATTGTATAACTTAAAATAAGAGTTAAAATATAGCCCCAAGTACAAATATTTCTCCAACAAGTGCTTCGAAACAAACACATGTTCAGGAGTGATATCGGCAACACTTCATTACCTAAAAACAAACTATGCATCCTACAATGCAAGGCACTCAATATATAAAGAGATGCAAGCTTCAAGAAGCATCTAGAAGGAGAGAGGTGTCCAAATACACATGTTACAATATCCCACGCCATGAACAGGCAATTGGAAACATGTACAACATTCCCTTACACCCCTTACAAGTGCCATTATATGCAATATCATTTCTCCAAGCTTTGGTGCCTAGAATATGCTAAAAATAGGTTATGACATATGCCTTACACATCTTACAACTACCATAGAATTTGTCATAACTGATAGCACCTATAGCTATAAGAGAATGTGTCATATTTGACCAAGAATACTCGATTCTCTTATAGCCTATCATAACCCAACTTGGGTGCCAACTTTCTCCATGCATAAATATTCCTTATGACATATCATAGAATCTGTCATAGGTCAAAGATTCCAAAGTGGGATGCCTATGTCTACTTGGGATGATTATGTGTCATCCAATCACCTCCAACAGGGATGCCACCTAGTTGGTGGGTCCCAATTTATGACATGACACCATAGGGAATTAAATAATACAAATAAATACAATACTACATTAATTAAATCAATATTAAGACTCTAAGGTTGAGATACCTTAATCACAACATTCACCCACATGTCGAAGGCTTGCTGATTCATATCGAATCATCTGCTCAGGTCCCCAAGGCCCATGGAATTAGAACACCATCTGAACTTTGTGCTCACTAGTTTTGTCAGTGCATCTACAACACTCACCAAAGTGTCAACCTTCTCCAAGTTCACCTTTTCATCTTCTACCATATCACGAACAAAATGATATTGAACATTGATGTGCTTTGTTCTAGCATGGAAGGTAGGATTCTTTTCTAGACAAATCACACTTTGACTATCACAACAAATAGTAATCTATCTTGGATCTAAACCAATATCAGAACACAATATATTAATGTAAATGGATTCCTTATAGGCATGAGTGCCTGGCGTATACTCTGCCTCTGTCATGGACAATGTGACTACAGTTTATCATTTACTCATCTAACTAATAGCACCACTAAACAACATAAACACGTAACCACCGGTGGATCTTTTGTTGTCACTTTCACCTACCCAATCTGAATCCACATATTCATGAATGCTCACAAAATGTTGAGGTCTAGTAGGATAACCATGATAACATAAGGCATACTCAAAAGTACCTCTTAACAAATGGGGTGACCCTAAAATTTCCCTGAAACTATCAAAATGGAAGCTACTACCTTCACCAAATGGGGTGACCTGAATAAGGAAGATATCAATGAATAGGATATCTCTAAATGGCTATATCAAGATGAACGGCCCATCCCTGTTCTTCCCATGAAAGATGAAAAAAAAGGATTGCGGCTAATGAATGGAATGGGGTATACCAAGAATGAGAAACTGGGACAAAATGACATTGGTTTGCTAGAACCTATGACACCAAATTAATGAGGATACGATTGAATCCTTTAGTCAAAAAGTTGATGACATGCAACTAACTTTGCAAATCTTTGAGTGAAAACCACACTATGGCACTCTTTGATCCTAAAATAGTAAAAGAAAGGACATATCCGAGGGTGAAAACCTCTTTAAGGCATCCAAAGATGAGGGATTCAATCTCCCCCTTAGTGTGATGCATCCAAAAAAGTTAGCAGTTTTAGGAGAAAAGGCCACTCCCGTCAACATAGGAATAGAAGAAGCATCAAAGATCACTTTATATGTTGAATCCCTGTTAGATGAAGAACATAAGAACCTAGCAAAATTCTTGAAAGTGCGAAGAGCTAACTTTGCATTTTCATACACAGATATGCCAGGGCTTGATCCAGAAGTGGTTGTGCATCATCTAGCAGTCTATCCTGAAGCCAAACTAGTAAATTAAAAGTTAATGAAGATGCATCCTCAAATAACACTCTTGGTCAAACTTGAGCTACAATAGCTTCTTGATGTTGGATTCATCTGATCAATAAATTATCCTGAGTAGGTTTCAAGGGTTTCAAACCTGGTACCAGTCTCAAAATCCACTGGGGGCATCAAAATACACACTGATTTCAGAGACTTGAACAAAGCATGCCCAAGGGATGATTTCCCTCTTCCAAACATTGACATCATAATGGACTTAATATTTGGGCATGAAATGCTATCACTCATGCATGGTTTTTTAGGCTATAATCAAATCATGATCTCCAAGGAGGATCAACACAAAACCACATTCACTTGTCCATGGGGAACCTATTGCTAGAACATAATGCCATTTGGGTTAAAGAATGTAGGAGAAACCTATCAAAGGGAAATGACCTTCATCTTCCATGACATGATCCACAAAAATGTTGAAGATTATGTGGATGATATTTTGGAAAAATCAAAGAAAATAAGTGAACACATACAAGTCTTAAAACCCATCTTTGATAGGCTCAAAGAGTATAAGGTGTGGCTAAATCCAAAAAAATGTGTCTTTGGGGTAACATCAAGGAAACTTCTTGGCTATATCATCTTGCAAAGAGGGATAGAAATTGATCCAAAAAAGGTTAAATCCATCCTATACATGGAACCACCACAAGCACTAAAGCAAATGAGAGGGTTACAAGGAAGATTGCAATCCATTAGGAGGTTCATAGCTCAACTATCAGAAAAAATTCACTCTTTCTCACATCTTCTCCATAAAGGAATAACTTACAAGTGGGATGAGAAGTGTGGAAAATCCTTCCAATAGATCAAGGACTATCTATTGACACCTCCAGTACTCATGCCATCAATACTGAACAAACCAATGACCTTGTATATCTCAGCAACATCAACAACACTAGGTGCTCTTCTAGTAGAACATGATGAAAACAAAAAGGAAAGAGTTGTCTATTACATTAGTAGGACCTTAGTGGTCTATGAAATGAACTACTAATCCATTGAAAAATCATATTTAGCATTGGTTTTTGCTTCACAAAAATTCAAACACTACATGCCACATCAAATCAAACTTATTACAAAGATTGACCTATTGAAATACATGTTATCCAAAGCAACTCTCATTGGGTGAATGGCCAAATGGGTAATGATCTTGACTGAGTTTGAAATAGAGTATGTGGCACACAATGTAATCAAAGGACAAGTAATTGCATACCAACTGGCAAAGGCACCTATCTATGCAAATAATCCATTGATATTTGAATTCCCTAATGAATTAGTATTCCTTGATAATACAATAAGTTAGTGGAAGATGTATTTTGATGGATCATTCACCCAACATGGATTAGGAAAGGGTATTCTTTTCATCACCCCTCAAGGTGACTACATACCAAAGTCATACATGCTATCATTTCCATGTACTAACAATATTGTTGAGTACAAAGCCATAATCACAAGTCTAAGGATATTAATTCAATGGAAGATACAAGAGATGAAAATCTATGGAGATTCAAAGCTAGTTATCAACCAAGTCAATGATGACTATCAAACTAAGGATGACAAGATTACTCCTTACAAAAATATGGTAGAGATTCTCAAGGACCTTTTCATTGATATAACTTTTGAGCAGATTCCTCACATGAACAACCGAGCAATAGACATTATCGCAACAATCAGGTCACTGTTACACATGCCAAACAATGTCCTATAATGTGAATTCTTGGTAGAACAAATTCTCATCCCAACTTTTGAAATCTTGAAATTTGAATTCGTGTGTGTCATTGTTGGTCCTGGATCCTCGTGGTACTAGGACATATTCACCTACCTAAGCAGAAGAACCCTCCCATCCGATATCACCTCCAACCTTTAAAAGACCTTTGTTAAGAGGGCATCCCGATACGTGATCCTAGGTGATACCCTATACCACCATAGCATCGAAGGGACATTACTACGATGTATTAACCAAGAGGAATCCTTGACTACTTTAATAGAAGTACACAATGGCATATGTGGTTCCCATTCTAACAATATGAATTTAGCTAAGAAATTGTTGAGGAATAGGTACTACTTTCCAACCATGGAAAGAGAATCCCATAAATATGTGTAGAATTGTGTCCAATGTCAAAAGCATGGAGATTTGATTCATGCTCTAGCTCAGGAATCGCAACCAATGATCACACCTTGGCCTTTCTCATAGTGGGGGCTTGACCTCATAGGAAAGATTATCCCAACCTCATCTAATGGCCACAAGTTTATTATAACAACCATTGAATACTTTACCAAGTGGGTTGAATCCATTCCTATGACATACATAATGGGAAAGTAAATTGATAAGTTTATCCTAAACTACCTCATTTGTAGTTATGGTGTTCTGTAAACCCTTATCTCAGACAATGAAACACCCTTCAAGAATCAGAATGTGAAAGAGCTATGTCAAAGATTCAACATCCAACATCGATTCTCCACCCTGTATTACCCCTAGGGAAATGGTCAAGATGAGGCTACAAATAAAGCCATTTTGAAGATCCTAGAGAAAATAGTCAATGAAGTTGGTCATGACTGGAATATGTAGTTAAATCCAACTCTTTGGGCCTATTGAACCAATATCTGCACACCAATAGGTACAACCCCTTTCTCCCTGGTCTATGGACTAGAAGCCATCCTCCCTATTAGGTTGAGCTTCCATCACTATGAGTGTCACTTCATAACCTAATCACTGATGAAGAATATAGAGTATCTCAGTTGAATGAGCTAGAATTATTGGATGAGAGTTTCCTTGATGATCTTAATCACTTACAAGTATCAAAACCGACTGAAATGGAGCTATAACAAGAGGACAAAATGTCGGTCTTTCCAAGTAGGGGATCTTTTCCTAAAGCAAAATTAGAAGAATCTCCCAGATCAGGACAATAAAGGAAATTTTTAACCTAACTTGTTGGGTCCTTTTTTCATCACAACAAGCTATGGATCAAGAGCATATCAATTGGCAATGCCTAAAGGTGAACCCTTGCAAGAATTGACCAACAAATTCACATCAAAAAGTTTTATGCCTAGTCTTGAAGGGTATAAATATGAAAATACAAAAAAAAACTAAAAAATATCAAAATCCAAGAAAGTAAGAAAAAGGTTTAAAAAAAGTAAAGAAAAATAATCGTCCTCTAGTTGAAACCACTTCGGTGGCACTTTGGGAAAGTACCTTGGTGAAAACCTTGCAAACAAGTGCCTTGCATAAATAAAACACCTCCATCTATTCTTTGGCTCTTTATCCTATCATTCCATCCATCCCATCGCATCATGCATCCTATTTACTCCATCACCCATCCATGTTGGCATCATAGCATGATGTTGTGAAGTATTGTATCCCCTTATTACTACTTGGTATAATCCAATGGTCAGTTTTTCCTACCTATATCAAGGTAGTCTATCATATCATACTGGGAGAAATTCATTATGGATTAGATTGGGTTCTTGTATATCTTAAGGTTGTCAAAAATCCAAAAACATTCATAAAATGCTCATCACAAATCCAAAAACATTTGCAAAATATTGTACAGCTAAAATCCAAAAACATTCATAAAATTATAAAGTCAAAATCCAAAACATCCAAATAACATATCAAAATCCCTAAAAAGGTCAAAACATCAAAAATCCAAAAATGGTACCTTGTCGAACTACGAGTCTTTGAGCTTGAACATAGGAAAGGCCATCATTGATGTGCCCTCAAGACACCCTAGGTAAGTCCTTTAGGATTATGTCACAATAAATTGACATTTCATCAACTATTCATATCTCATCATCAATAAGTTGAGCCAGTCAAACTATATGGTCTCTATGTGTATAAAGTAGGCAAGGCTTGTCTTTGATTAGCCCTAAGGCCCCTAGGATAAGTCTTTTAGTTTAGGTTCTTGGTCAAAACTTAAAAAATCCCTAAACATTCAAAATCTCAGAAAATTCCTAAACATTCAAATATTGGAAAACCCCAAAACATTCAAAATGTATGAAAATCCCTAAACATTTGAAAATTGAAAAATACAAAAACATTAGAAAACATTCAAAAGACCTAAACAACATCCAAAATATTAGAAAATCCCTAAACATTCAAAAATCTTAGAGAAAACCCTAAACAACCTCAAATAACCAAAAAAACATAAACATCCATATAAACTTTCAAAAAGGACCAAAAACAGCTTCAAAACATTTTCAAAAATACCAAAAACATTGAAATATTCCAAAAAATCCAAAACCATCCATCCCATTTTTCTTTCTCCCACAATAACCCTCCATCCATAATAAATCAAGCATCACCTTCAACCTTTGGTAAAACAAATAGAAAGCAAGTATATCAAGTCATAAAGTGAGAGCCTAAGTGTCAAAATCTAAAGTTTTGATTGTTAGTAAGTGAGTCAGAAAAGTTTGTATGAAGGGCTTATCACACACCTCATCCTAATCAAAATATTTGATCAACATGTCCTAGGATGAATCCTTCCTGCAATGGGCATCATTATCAAAAATCATCTTAGCTAAAATAAACTAGCAAGAGATATGGATAACACTAATTGTTTGTCTTTGATCTTTTCTTATGATTTATCTTAATGACCCATTCCTAGGACCTCTCAATGATGTCTATCAAAACAATTTAGAGAGAAAGGAATGGGTATCAATCATTATCTTTCATTTGTTGTGCTTGTGGGTATTCATGTAATATAATATTGGTGCATACTTGCTTAGTTGTGTGTAGGGAAGTTGTTTGGAGTATATTGTTGACTATTGTGTATGTTTTGGTTCAATATATTCTAAACTACTAAACTACATTTCAATGAGGTTTCTATATGTCAAGGTGTGAACAAGAACTATCCAATCTATTTGTAGAGTCAAATTCCATTACACTAGATACAACACTATCTTGGTTATCAATACCCTTATGCATTGTGTCTATATGTTATATCAAACAATAAGGAACGATGGAAAATCCCAATCCCAAGATATGAGAAAATCATCATCATCATGCATTTCTCATCACCATCTCTAATAAAGTCTTGATGGATCATAGACTTTTTGGAACTTTTGAATCAATCATTAAAATCAATGGTTGAATCAATCATCTTTTTTCTTCTATCTTCTCTCCACGCTAACCTGGTATCATGACAGTCAGCAAAAACATCATCAATGCATCCATCCTACATCCACAAATCATCAACATACATACATCTTACATTATCACAACACATCATAATAAGATAGAACGTATCCATTGCATTATCATTTAAGTTGTGAATGAATAATATAGATTTGTTATTCTAGGCATCTTAAATCGTTGCATCACATATCATAAACATACATCACATTATCATATCATAAGCATGAAAATTTGCATTATCCATACATACATCCATATGCATACATCATCATCTCATAAAACTGCATAAGAAAATACACAAAAATAAATACATCCATATCATTTGCATAAGCATAACATTTGCATATCATATCATAACTGATAAGAGCCAATTATGTTTTATTTTATGTCATATTTTATGCCTTTTCAAATACCTTCATATCCATTTCCACATTCCAGTTCCATTCAATATCTTATATTTATTCCATTTTAACCTGATTATGATTAAATATATATAAGTGATATTTAATAGAGTTTTAAGATTAAAATATGGAAAATAATTATTGATTGATTTTACTAATAATTATTTTTCTTGTCACTTGCACTTCCTAGCAACTCAGCTTCTTTCATTGCCACATGGATTTCTTTCTCCACGATTATCCACTTCAACACTGGGTATATTGTCACATCACCAACTTAGTGCATTCCTTCTTCTAACGACCACATTTACTAAGGTATCTTTAAGTTGCACTGAATATGTCTTATATAGCCACCCACATCAACATTCAAATAGAAATTTTGGCGTTGACCTCCACCTTAACATCTGAAATCATTAAAGGACACATATTTCTATTTCAAACATCTCACCAACACCATATCTCATGTTGCTTGGAAGCTTGTGGTGGAGGATGCATTCGTTGGCTGTGTGGAGGATGCACTTATGGAGAAATCTGCAAATATTGCCTTTCCTATTCTCATCTTTTGTTATAACAAAATTGTTGTAATCTTTGGCCAGAAAAATAAGTCTTATGTGAACCATTGGCGTTTGTTAGTCATGGGTGAAACTAAACTGTTTTATACCATTTTAGATCATGGTTGTTATAGAGTTGATCTATATAAGTTATGTAATATCCACTACAAAGGGAGCAAATTATTGTAGGTAGACTTTTGGTGCAAGCATATTTTCTATACATGGATTTTGTATCACTATTTTCTAATAAATAAAACAAGTGCTTCTATTGATTAAGGCATAGAAAATATTTTTCTCCATCCTCACCTGCAAACCACAGAGTAAGGGCCCACTCCCTAGTGACACACAGTGATATTTTCTTCATGTTTTGTCTCATTTAAGTTTTCTTGCGTGTTGTTTTCTTTCTTGCAATTCATTTCCTTTTAGTTTGATAGCTATGTAATTTGAATTTCAACATTTTAGTTAAAAATTGATTTCAGCAGTTTCATTTTGGTGAGGCATGTTTTATTTATATTAATAAATTAATGTTGTTATTGTTACTGTTCCTGTAGCAATTTCTGTATAATTTTTGCAGTAAATTTTGTGCAATTCTTGTCACTGGGAAGTGAGAGTTCTTGTCACTAGAATCATTTTGATTTGCAATAGGTTTATTTTCATAGGTTGCATTCATAACCACTCATCTCACGACTCTCAGCCCTTGTGCAGATTGCCACGATATCTTTCACAAGCTTACGATCCCCAAATTGACACGTATAGACCAAACTGAAATTCATTATTAAACATCGAATCCATTTCACTCTTTGCCCCAGCTTTGGCCAATTAGTAACATGTCATGAAAAGATACTAAAAAAGAATATAACATTGCATCCATCCCATATCATTGCATCTTATCATCATCACATATCACATAAACATGAATAAAAAGGACACACATCCATCCATTACATTGCATCCATACATTCATGAAGCATGAAATAAAACAAACACATCACATCACATATCAAATCCGTATCATATATATATATCAAAAAATCATGACTGTCATAATACAATATTTGAGCCAATGTATGTATATCGATCCAAAGTACAATGTGTACAAGGGTATTAAAAAGGAGCCCATGAATGTATATTTGTATAAAGAATCAAGCAATAATCAAAAAGTGTTTATACAAGCAAGCTAGCCCTAATGGCTACTCCCTTCACTAGGATGTCTCTCTGGCCAATCCTCATCTTGGGGATATGCCCCACTCCTCTTAGAGTAATCTGGCTACCTAATTGCCACAGGGACATCTCTGTGATAGTGCATGCAATAATAGGTCGCCTCAATCATGGCCTCTTTATACAATCGGGTATACATTGTCTATCCCTAAGCTACAATTGTCATGGCCTTCAACTGTTGGCACCACCCAACCTCCTATGTCAACTACATATCGACAGTATCTCTGAGTTGATGCTCCTGATCCCTCTCAGCTATCAATGCCTGTACCTGCTACCAAGCCTAGTCTATCTCAATAGTTATGGCCAATATCTATTGATGATCTTGATCTCTCTCACTCATCACCACCTACAACTATTGTTGCAATAGTTTTATTTGTGCATCATGGGTATCCAGTCTTGATGGTGGTTGTTGTGGAGGTTGTTGTATCAGTGGTTGTTGAGGAGGTTGTTGGTGCAATGATGGTGCACCCAAGACCTATCCATCATGATGTTGTCCATCTTGGCCATCCTATCCTCTACCCCTACCATCTAGACATCTACCTTGTCCTCTACCCTTTCCATCATCTTCCTGGCCTCTTCCTCTGCCTACAACCCTCCCTCTTGGGATCCCTCATGGAGGTATACCTGTTGAATCTATAAATCGAGGAGGGGGTATGAACCATGCATCATACATAGGTGTAGTTTGTGCATCCACTTGTCCCTAATCATAGGCCCATGGCCTAGCAACCAACTATTGGAAGCCCTCGACAACCTCATGGGCTAGGATTGTGTGTCCCCATGCAGTCTCTCAAGCCAAGCTAGTAAAAATGGTGGTGTATGCATCATCAAGCTTGTCCTGGCTCTTGCCAAACTATCTAGAAACCCTATTAGGTAGGTACCTCTTGATAATCATATGCTCTTGACCCTGCATATATTGGGTTTTTTGAGCAAAGAAAAGTTATTGCACATCATCATACCATGCTGGCATCTAAAGCCATGACCACCATCTAAACACTATCATATCATCAATGACTCAATCCCAGTAAGGAATGTTGAGTTGTCCTATGTGTTGCAATGTGATGGAACCCCTGTATCTCCAAACAACAGGATCATCCAACTCTACATATGCCATATGAACTATAGGTTGAAGCACGACAATGCGCTCCCAAGCCCACATGTGAAGTAGGGTGACACCTGTACTGATCGCTCTCCCATCACAGTAAACAAATTCATACATATCATGGTAAAGGGAGGCCAGCATCACTTGCCCCCATGCATATTGGGTCTTTTTGAAGAGCATCTTGTGCCAAGCCAAATGCCATCCCAGACTGAATCCTTTGTTCTGTTGATCCAGATCAACCAAATCTAAGATCACCGCTACAATTATCAATCTAAAGGTCGATGCCCAAACTCTATACATCTCAAGTTCTATCTGGGAGTTGACTAAGACAATAGACTCTTGGTCAAGAACCTCATGGCAAGCATCATAATGAGCGTCAGTATCATAGATCACACACTCACCATGTATCAACAATCACAAAATATACCATACATCCTCCAGCATCACTGTTGCCTCATCAATAGGTAAGTGGAAAGACGAGGTCTCACTATGTCATCGCTCACAAAGCATTTTCATTATCGCTAAATGTGTCTGCACGACCGACATGTACACAACATACCACAAACCAATCTCTCCTAGGTGCTCTTATCGAATCTCAAATAAATCACCAAGTCTAGATAAAACTATCAATTGATGCTCACGGGACATCAAAAGTTGGATAACCTCTTGCACCCACAAAGTGCACGACATCAAAATTCACAAAAAAAATGCTAAGTTTGGAGTTTTTATCCCCCAAAATGATGGTAGCATCACTATTTACAATAGCATCACTATAATTTAAATTCCAAACGACAATGTTAGAGGCATTCAAATTGCAAATTACAATATGTGTCGCTCTACACACATGTGTTGCTATTTGAACTTGGAAAATCCTAATTTTAAATTCCAAATTGCAAGGTGCATCGCTATTCACACCTGTGCCATGATTTGAAATCTAAAACCCTAAAATCAAATAATGAATTGTGTTTCTATTTACATATGCATAACTATAAATCAAAATAGCTTTGTTGATTCTAAAATAGTGTCGGTATACAGTGATGCCACCAAAATTCAAATTTCAAAATGCAATAAATGCGCCTAAAACTCAAAATTCAAATCAAGTTTCGAATCACATACCAGTGGTCCTATGCCTGGAGGCCTCTAGTACTCGTGAACCCAATCAAAAATGTGTTGTGGGAGCACTCGTTGCACCATTTTGTCAATGGGTCAAAGCTTAAAATGCAAGAATTCTTTAAGGTGTGAATGCACAAATGAATTGAAAGGGACCCTTCCTCACTTATTTAAGCTTGCAAAATAGGGTTTTTTTCCTAATTTAACCTTGAAGCTAGGGTTTTTCATCATTTTCATCAATCTTTCCAAATTGAGGCTTATTTTGCATCATTTTTTTGTGTTTTTGGCATTTTTTTTGCATCCTAGAGCCTTTTCAAACATTTTACCTTTGTTGATAAATCAACCCAAAATTCAAAATTTCCACCCGATTTCTTAAGGGGGCAGGGAACCAACTTATTCCTTTCGCTGGGGCAATTTTGGGGCCATCCAAAAAATCATAAAATTTTATTTTTTGATTTAGGCAGCAGTTTTTAATCTGAGTGTCAATCTTTGAACCAACGTAATAGGTAGCTCGCTTCAAAGAGGGGCAAAATGTAGACACTGAAAAATATTATGAATGATATCGGACACTTGAATCGGGTATACTAACATCATTTCCTCTGAAAACCCATCCTCTTTTCACTTAATTAATTAAATTTTCCTAGCTATTTAATTATTGCATCATTTGCATTTACTAACGTCATTAATTTAATCAGGTTAATTCACCCCCTTTTCATGCTAACACTTTGTCCTATTAAATTAAATAAATCAAACTATTTAATTTAAATCCCTAAATCTTCTTATTTAATTAAATAACCATAAGTTATTTAATTAAATGCCATCACCTTTTCCCCTTTTTCATTAAATCACTTTATTTAATGAATATCATGTAATTCTTCAAATCCCCTAATTGCATAATTAACATTATTTTAATTAGCAATTACTAATAAATCTAATTCCCCCCAACTTGCAAGGGAATTTCCTCCTTTACACATTCCTCCAAAAAGGGAATATTCTTATGGAATATTCCTTTGCACAATTTAATTTGGTTTTAATTAACTAAATATCCTTTTTCCTTGCCCATGAGAATATTCCAAAGAATATTCTCTCTCCTCACTCATTTGAAAATGGGAATATTCTTACAAAGCTTCATGTGCAAGTTAACTTGTGACCTCTTGTATAGGTCAAAAGTGTGTTTGTTTAAAGGAATATTGGCCCTTGATTAAAATCTCATTATTGATTCTCATCCCTTGATGGGAATCCATGATCCATGCCTCTAATTTCTTCCATCCTTGACCATTTATTAACCTTTTTTATCTCAACCCTCCATTTATCATTTGCTCTCCTATAAATAGGTCACTATTTGGAGACAAATGGATCCATCTTTCAACATCAAACTTATGTTGTTAAAATCACTCACACTCATATTTAGCACATAATTAGCATATTTTTAGTTTAATTACTTGCATAATATCTTAGCTTCAATTAATGGCTTCCATGGTAACATAATGCATATATTTAGCTTGTTTATTAATTAGGGTTTGAATCTTTTTAGTTTAAAACTCATTTAGATCAAGCTTGCATACACCCATAGTTACATCATGTTCATTTAGCTTAAAATCACGTTTCATCACACATTTATTATCAGTTTCATCAGTTTTCTTCCATAAAATTGATTGGAACAAGCTCATTTATTCACGGGATTGGGAAAAGGGTCACTGTTCCACATCAACACAACACCACTCCCCCAACAGGATAAGTTTTAATGGATTAGAGTAGGCATTTTGAAGCTCTTGTAGTTTAGTATGCTTGGTTTTAATGGATGCTTGGTTTAATTTGCATTTGATTGATCCTATTGAGATTGACGTTAGTGGCTTAATTATGCTTTGATTCTTCATGGATCAAGCATAATCAGCCCATACTATTTCGTCAGTCACACCTTCATTCTTAAAAAACCTACCATTATTAAAAGTGATTGCCCATTGTATTATTGGTATGACTGTCAATAAATTTTTGCTATGGCTATCCCTTTCTACATGAGATTTCATCCTCTTTGCCATTGTAGGTGTTTCATCCTGCATTATGAAACTCTTAACATATTATAGTGTAGGAAAACTTATCCCTTTTTCACACTTAATTTGGAAATAATTAATAATAAAATGAGCTTAATTATGCCTTGATTTAGTGTTGTAATATGTTTTTCATATTCACATTAAGTTTAGGGCTCTTTTAAATTAAATAGACCTCATTGTACCTTATTTTTGGTGTTGTAAGGTGTAACTTTACACTTTCACATTATTCTAGGGCTTTATTAATTAATTGAGGTTAATTTTCCTTAATTGGTCCCTTTAATTCAAATCCAAGCCTAATTAAATGTAATTTCTGAGGGATAAAACCTGAAATTCATAAAAGCCATTACACAACACTTAACTTTGGAAGATGTGTGTCCTAGGTAAGTGACCTAAGACCTATTCGTCATAGGGTGAATGGGTCCTCACTTAGACCTATTACCCTAATTTAACACAATGTTTAACATTGAGCAATGTGTGTCCTATGTAAGTGGTCGGTGAATGGGTCCTCACTTAGACCTAGGACCCCCCTTTAAAAAAAAAAATTGGTAGTATTTTAATTATTTTAAATCCATAATTCAATGTCAACTTGTAATATTTGAATTTCAGGAATTAATGTTAATATATGTATAAATACAAGGTTATTTCACTTAATTCCACCTATCAAAATTTAAGTTATCTTAAGAGCACTTTCAAGAGAGCATTATAGGAGCATTCAAGAGCATTTCAAGGAATTCAAGGGTAGAATTATTGAAGATTATTGCAGCAATCAAGATTCATTTCATCATGTCAAAGATTTATTGCATCATGAATGTTGTTTGAGCTAATATGGTGATGTAGAGTTCAAGATTTATGCAAGTGTTCAAAAGAATTGTTTCACATCAAGTTTCATGATCAAGATCTACATCCATTGAGACCACTTCATGCTAGTTTTCAGATTTACAATCCAAGGTTCAAATAAGGTTTGGTGAGTTGTGACATTGTTATTTATTCATCATTATTACTTCTTTCATGTTTCATTTTATTTCAAGATTTAATTACCGAAATGGGGTTTGACCAAGGAAAACCCCCATTCCCTAACAAACAACATTTCTCTCTCTTTGATGTGTAATTGCATATTTTAGGTGAAAGATCCTTTGAACAATAAAATTGAAGAAAGATGCAAAGTTGTCAAAGTTGCAAGAAAATTTTTCAAATCACGGAAAATCCTCTATAAGTTTTATTTCCAGGTGTTTGATAGTGAACATATAGAATCTAGGAGTGCAAACCTAGCAGAAGAGAACCCATAAAGCATTTTTCAAAAACCCTAGCCAGGACCCATTCACCATAGGGTGAGTGAGTCCTCGGTGAGCTTCAAAGGTGACTTTTGGTGAAAGGTACACATCCTTTCCCCCTTTTTAGATCTATCTTTTGATTGTTGGTTTTATTATATTTGACTATTGTTCCTCATTTATGTTTTATAGCTTATATTTTGAATGAAATTAGGAAAATAGATCATTTTGGTGAACCCCCTTTCATAACAATTTCCCCAAAACCTATTTTCCTTCATTTCACATATATATTTTGCAACATTTCATTTTTCCATATTGAGATCAAAGGTCCTTATCTGCTACAAGTTTGTATAATGTAGGTGAAATATATTTGTCATCATGAGGTCTCTCGATAAGCCTTTCTGTAACATTCAATGAATATCAACAAGTTCTCCATTCTTTATGGATACAATAAGAAATATATGGTTATATACCTTCAAAAAGACCCTGATAACTACCCTATAAACAATCCAAAAATAGACATCAAGGTCCAATCTATAGAAATTTTCTTGGCATGTCATTCATCATTTTTACCATCACCATGAGACCACATTTCTTTGAGGAATTTTTTCAAATAGTTCACTACCTTGTCTATGCTTTTAATTAAATAAAGAAACTAATAAAAGTGATAAAAAACTTCATATTTTTTGTTTCATTTTCAGATGTTGACATCATACAACCCTAGCAATGTTCGTGGCACAATGGACTATGGAGTTGTTGCAGCAATAAGCACATCTAATCCTTTGGTAGAAGTATGCGACATATTAGTAAATTTGACATTATATTTTCTCTTCTATGGTCTATTATTAAAAAAATTCATGATACTTGTATGTAGTTCAATTTCTATCTTGATAGTTACTACAAGTGCTTGTCACTCCAAATCATCGATGTGCTACTATTGTGGATGAGCATGATGATTATTTTTTTGTGGTAAGTGATTATTTTGTTGTATGCCATTCCATAATTCAATTTCTATATATTAATGTTTATACTTCTTATTGTATCAGTTGTGTCTCCAGATGAGTGAAGAGAGGACTAGTGAGTGCATTCTAAAGACACAAGAATCAATAGACACTCCATCTAACCAATTGTTGAAGGTAGATCGTGATCAATTTCTTTTCCCTAGTGGTAAATGACTATGTATCAAGGTCGTTTGTTGTATGCCTACATGTAATTTTTTAACATATATTTTGTACTATCGATATATGTGACATTTTATGTCTATATGGCTCTTTTGTAGTAAGCCTATATAACTTTATTGGATATATCGTATACTTTTATCAACATATATCATTGTATAGCCTTACAACTTTTTGATTAATGCAAATGTTATTTTACCATTGCTATTCTTGAATGAAGTTATCATGCATATTGTAAAAATTGTATTCTTGAATGTTGTAGGCATGTGTTTTGGTTACATCTTGTTCTTGATTGTCATTGTTGAATATTCACTGATTTTTCATCTGATGCTTAAATAATTACTGGTGATTTTTATTATGTATTCAAATTTTCACATGTGCCAATAGCTTTCTAACATTCATGAAAAATGTTACTGAGTAGACATTTAATTATCTAAACACTCTTGTAGTTAAGGCTAATAAACCTATTAGCTTCTTTAATAAAATATTTATCCTTCAAGTCTTAAGTAGGTAAATGATGCATTTCTATGAGTGTGTCTTTCATGTGCATACTGGTGACTTGTGTGTATTCATACTTTGTGACTTATGTGTATACATGTGAATACTTTGTAACTTACGTGCATTTGTATGCATACTTCATGACTTGTGACTTAAGACTTACGTGTATTCAAGTGTATACTTTACAACTTACATGTATAATTTGTGACTTACATGTTGGAAACAAAAGGCCAGACAACTAAGAGGGGGGGTGAATCAGTTGTCACAAAAATTCTACTTATTAAACTTATTCTAAGATCTAATTTATAAACATGAAAGCATAAACCATCACCACATCAGAAACACACATAACACCAATATTTTTTATGTGGAAACCCTATTAGGGGAAAAACCATGGTGGAGGTTAATCCAAAAGATTATACCCTATTAAAAGCATAAAAGAATTATAAATGGGAATGCTCATGTATTCAGGCACACTTCCTAGAAATCACTGCTCAAATACAAAAGGCTTACTGCCCAAAGGAAGACATGCTTTCTTATAGAAACATTTGGATTACATCCAAAAGATTTTGAACTGAGAAAATAACATCTTCTAATGCTTGATTACAGTCCCGGTTAAGCACATAAACACCTTCTCACTCTTCTTCACACTTTACTTCTACCTTCCAATGATTAGAACATTATTCACACACAACACTCGCACACTTCACACACCACTCACACCATTTCCTTCAAATGGTATAAAAAATTGATCATATATATCTGCAACTAGAGATTAGAACAACTACATGTCGGCCCAACAAAATATAAAATGTGTACAAACTGTCGGCCCAAATCAATAAACAATTATTAATGTGCACCAAACAATGTCGACCAAAATATAGTAAGGACCCAAAACAGCATTCTCAAACACAAAACACCTTAAACAATTATGCCTCAAAGATCCACAAAATGCTACAATCACCTTGTCGGCCATGATCATGAAAAACAAGAAACACACAAAAGAAAATCACCAATCGCGAGCACAAAAATCAATGTGGATCAACAACACAGATAGAGCATGATATAGAAACATCCACAAGCATTATGAATCACTACAGAAGCATCCACAATTACTCAAATTACTACAATCACATTATCTTCTTTCAAGAACACCAACTGAAGCAACCAAACAATTTTCAGAACACAAATACTCATAACTCAATCAAATCTTCATGCAAACCTCTAAAAATTCATGTGGATAAACTAGATGTACTTGAAAACAAACCTTTTAATCCACAACCTCTCATCATCAATATACTGAGCTAGCCATCAGTATGGTGGCAATACTGAACTTTACTACATCATCGACAACCTACAGCATATTTTATTACAATTTTCTCAATATCCTCAACATATACGGCCTTAAATTCTAATAGTCTTGACATTAATGACAACCACATATTAGAAATATCCAATAATCTCCCCCTTTGGCATTGATGGCAACACATGATGTGAAAAACACCATCAACACAACTTTCTCTTAGCACTTTCTCCCCCTTAGATTTTGACTCTTTTATCCTTAACTCTTTCACAGTTTTTCACATGAATCTTCTCCCCCTTTGACATCAATGACAAAGATACACATTATCTTCCTCCACACAAGCTTTGAACCACATTTTTGAACATCTGACTACTCCCCCTGAATAACAGCCACCACAACATCAATATAGATCATAAGATATGACTATTAAATGCATGGACTAATGCAAGTCAATGCATCTTAATTTTGATTAGGAGGGGTAAACACCCCTAGCTTCCCTCTAAGATACTCAAAAGTATCCTTAGGCAAGGTTTTGGTAAAGATATCTGCAATATGTTCCTTAGTGGGCACATACTCCAATCTGACCTCCTTTTCACTCACCTTCTCTCAAAAAGTGAAACTTGATAGATATATGCTTGGTTTTTTAATGCAGCACCAGATTCTTAGAAATGTTAATTTCAATTGAATTATCATAGAATATAGAAATAGGTTCATCATACACAACTTTGATATCTTTCAACATCCACTTCATCCACAATACTTGAGTACAATTGCTAGTGACAACAATGTATTCTACCTCTGCAGTAGATAAAGAAATAGCATTCAACTTCTTACTTAACCATGAAATTAGCTTCTTTCCCAAGAAAAATACACCACAGCTAGTACTCTTTATGTCATTCACGTCTCTTTCCCAATCATCATCAATATAAGCACTCAAACTAAGGACATCTTCTTTAGGATACCATAGGCCAAAATCAACAGTTCCCTTCAAGTACTTGAAAATCATCTTCACAGTTCTCACATTAGATTCCTTAGGATCAGCTTGAAATCTTGCAACAATGCATACGACATTCATGATATTAGGTCTAGTTTGAGTCAAATAGAGCAATCCACCAAACATGGATATGTATCTAGTCTAATTTGTTTTAGGAGATTCATCATCTTGTTTCAACTTACATCCAGTCACCATAGGTGTACCAACTGGCTTTGAATCTTCCCTACCAAACTTCTTTAGCAATTCTTTCACATACTTGGACTGAGATATAAATATCCCTCTATCTAGCTGTGTAATTTGCAATCCCAAAAAGAATTTCATTTCTCTAATCATAGACATCTCAAACTCATTCTACTTCTCATCAGCAAACTTCATGCACAAACTATCATCTCCTCCAAAAATGATATCATCAACAAAGACTTCAACAATCAAATCTTTATCATGATCAATCTTGAAATAAAAATTATTGTCGGCAATACCTTTATTAAATCCAAGCTTCAACAAATACTTTCCCAATTTGGCATACCATGCTCTTGGGGCTTGCTTGAGTCCATACAATGCTTTCTTCAACCAGAAAACCATATCTCCCTGATCAGTCAATTGAAATCCATCAAGTTGCTCAATATACACTTCTTCTAGTTCACCATTTAGAAATGATGACTTGACATCCATATAATAAACCTTGAATTCTTTGTAAGTAGCATAAGCAAGAAATAGTCTCATAGCTTCAATCCTAGCAACATGAGAAAAAGTTTCTTCAAAGTAAATTCCTTCCATCTGAAAATATCCTTTACACACCAGTCTTGCGTTGTTTCTAACAACTTCACCTTGCTCATTCAGTTTGTTCTGAAAGACCCATTTAGTTCCAATTACATTTTTGTCCTTGGGTCTAGGAACAAGAATCCATGTATCATTCTTCTCAATTTGCAGTAGTTCTTCTTTGATTTCTTCCACCCAATGTTCATCTTTGCATGCTTCATTGACACTATTAGGCTCAATCTTTGAAATCAAACAGTATTCTTTTGTAATTCTTCTCCTAGTTTAAACACCTTTGTTCTTATCACCAATAATCTAATCTTCTAAATGATTTAGTCTTACATACCTGGGAGTCTTAGGGTGTTCTTGAACTTCAGGCTCTTGTGATCTTACTTCTGCACTTTCACTAGTTCCTTTTGATTTTCCCAATTCACTGGAATGATCTGAACTTGATTTGTGGTCTAAAATTTCTTTCTTTTATCTGAACTGTCATTTTGATAATCTAAATCATATACGTAGGTTTTGGATGGTCTAACTGTGTCTTCATCAACCTTGACATTAGCACTCTTAATTACTTTCCTCAATCTCTTATTGTAGCATTGGTAGGCTTTACTTTTAGTAGAATAACCAAGAAATATTCCTTCATCACTTCTAGCATCAAACTTTCCTATATCTTCATCTCTTTTGATATAGCATTTACTCCCAAATATTTTGAAGTATCTAAAAATAGGCTTATGAGCATACCATAGCTCATAAGGAGTCTTACCGGTATCACCTTTGATTTGTACCCGGTTGAGAGTGTAAACAACAGTACTCACAACTTCTCTCTAGTATATATGCATAACATTTCCTTTCAGCATCATAGTCCTAGCAGCTTCTTGAATTGTCTTGTTCTTCCTTTTTTTTCCTTAAGAAAGTAACTCACATCATTCTAGAATAATCATCCATAAGTAACATGAAATACCTACATCCTTGTAAACTTATGACTCTAGAAGGAACACACAAGTCAATATGGACAGGCTCCAACACTTCATTTGAGCAATGTTGTTTCTCCTGGAATGAAACTCTAGTTTGCTTCCCTAATTGACATTCCTTGCATATAGTATTAGTAGGTTTTATCAACTTAGGAAGATCTCTCACTACCTAAGCAAAACTTATCTTGCTAATATTATCAAATTTTACATGACACATTCTCCTATGCCACAACCAGCTTTCATCAACTTGAGCAATCAGACAACTTTTACTAGTAACATTCAAGTGAAAGATATTACCTTTTGTTTTTGTACTAGATGCAATCACATTTTTGGAACTCCCCAATATTCTAAACTTTCCATCCTTGAATTGAATATTGTATCCCTTTTTAACCATTTGTCCAACACTTAAGATATTATGCTTCAAACCTTCCACATATAGAACATCGCTAGTATTATGCTTACCATCAAGAGAAATGGATCCTCTGCCATGGATTACACCATCTTTGTCATCACCAAATCTTACAACACCACCATAATACTTTTCCAAGCTCACAACTTTACTTTTATCACCTTTCATGTGATGAGAGCATCCACTATCAATCACCCATTCATCCTTTTTCTTCAACTCTAGAAACTAGAGCTTTCTCCACATTTGTGCAACTATCAAATTTAGTAGGTATTGGATCATTTTCCTTGATAGCAATAAATACCCATTCCTCCTCACTTAAATTCCCTTTATCAGATTCATCATTTGTCACAACTTCACAGCAACAAAATAACACTTTCTTTGGAATCTAGGCTTGTTAGGTCTTGGCTTAGGAACTCTTTTTGGACACCTTGAGGAAAAATGACCTATCTTATTATAAGAAAAGCATTACCTTCTCCTTTGGCTTCTCTCTTCACAATGAGTGCTTCAAGCTTATCTAGTTTTCTCTCTTGTTCTTCAATCTCTCTCATTTCTTGCTCATACTTGGACATTTTTCTAGAACTTTCTCCCGAATCATATCTCTGCTTGTCTTTTCCAGAGATAGTAGCTTTGAATGCAGATTTTGTCTTAGGAAGAGAATCCCCAAACTGACTTAACTCAAAAGTAGTAAGCTTACTAATCAACATGTCTCTAGTTACATTTATCACAGTCCGAATCTCCTCAATAGCAGTATCTTTGGCTTTGTATGTAGCAAGCAAGGATCTGAGCACTTTAGCAACAATCTTTGATTCTTCCAATGTTCCACCAACACATCTGATACTATACACAAGTTCATTTACTCTCTGCATAAAAGAAGTGATGTTCTCATCTTCAGCCATTCTCAACATTTCATATTTCCCTTTCAAGCTTTGCAACTTAGCAATCTTCACATGGGCATCACCTTCATACAAAGTTTCCAACTTTTTCCAAATATCATAAGCAGTCTTCAGCTCCATTACATTTGTCATATCGAAATTAGTTAGAGTACTCAACAATGCTTCCTTAGCCCTAATATTGTACTTGACTTCCTTAATCTCACCTACAGTAGAAGGACCATTATGTGGGATGATATACCTATTCTTTGTAATTGTCTAGTAAGGTTCACCAATGCATCTTAGATGACACTCCATTTGAGTTTTCCACAAAGAATAATTAGTTCCATCAAATATCATACTATCCTTCTTGTATGTTGTCATCCCAGATCACCTCAAGCTATTAAACTTCTTTTGAGGAACCTGCTTTGATACCAATTGTTGGCAACACAGGAGTAGACAACTAAGAGGGGGGGTGAATCAATTGTCATAGAAATTATACTTATTAAACTTATTCTTAGATCTGATATATAAACATGAAAGCATAAACCATCAACACATCAGAAACACACATAACACCAAGATTTTTTACATGGAAACCCTATTAGGGGAAAAACCACGGTGGAGGTTAATCCACAAGATTATACCATGTTTAAAGTATAAAAGAATTGTAAATGGGAATGCACATGCATTTAGACACACTGTCTAGAGCTCACTGCTCAAATACAAAAGGCTTACTGCCCAAATGAAGATAAAATATCTTATAGAAACATTCGGATTACATCCAAAAGATTTTGAAGTGAGAAATTAGCTTCTTCTAATGCCTGATTATAGTTCTGGTTAAGCACATAAACACCTTCTCACTCTTATTCACACTCTACTTCTGCCTTCCAATGATTAGAAAATTATTCACACACAACACTCGCACACTTCGCACACCACTCACACCATTTCCTTCAAATGGTATAAACAATCGATCATATATATCCGCAACTAGAGATTAGAACAACTACATGTCGGCCCAACAAAATATAAAATATGTACAAACTGTCAACCCAAATCAATAAACAATTATTAATGTGCACCAAAAAATGTCAGCTAAAATATAGTAAGGACCCAAAACAACATCCTCAAACATGAAACACCTTAAACAATTATGCCTCGAAGATCCACAACATGCTACAATCACCCTATTGGCCATGATAATGAAAAATATGAACACACAGAAGAAAATCACAAAACACGAGGAAAACGATCAATGTGGATCAACAACATATAGAATGATCTAGAAACATCCACGAGCATCATGAATCACTACAAAACCATCCACAATTACTCAAATTACTAGAATCACATTGTCTTCTTTCAGGAACACCAACTGAAGCAACATAACAACTGTCAGAACATAGATACTCATAACTCAATCAAATCTTCATGTCAACCTCTAAAACTTTATGTGGATAAACTAGATGCACTTGACAACAAACCCTTTAATCCAAAACCTCTTATCATCAATATACTGAGCTAGCCATCAGTATGGTGGCAATATTGAACTTTACTGCATCACTGACAACTTACAACATATTTTATTACAATTTTCTCAATATCCTCAACATATACAACCTTAAATGCCAATAGTGTTGACATCAATGACAACCACATATCAGTAATATCCAACATTACATGTGTTCTAATGTATAATTTATGACTTACATGTTTTCATGTGTATACTTCATGACTTACAAGTATTTGAATACATGCTTTACTTTTTCACGTGTATGCTTCCTGCTTCATGTCTCATGTGTATTTATGTGTATACTTCATGTAGTACATGAATCCACATGTGTGATTCATTCTTTCTATGTACACTTCATGTATTCACATGTATCCTTCATGATTCTTAAATGTATACTTCATGTGTTCACATGTATACTTCATGCTTCCTATGTATACTTCATGTGTTCACTTGTATGCTTCATGCTTCTTGTGTATACTTCATGTATCCACGTGTATGCTTCATGCTTCTTGTGTATACTTCATGTATTACATGTACATTCATGTGTATGCTTCATGATTCCTATGTATACTTCATGCATTATGTGTATACATGTGTATGCTTCATGATTATTGTGTAAAATTCATGTCTTACATGTATTCATGTGTATGCTTCATGCTTCCTATGTATACTTCATATGTTCACGTGTATGCTTCATGCTTCATGTGTATACTTCATGTATTCA
Organism: Sequoia sempervirens; assembly: GCA_007258455.2. NCBI lineage: Eukaryota > Viridiplantae > Streptophyta > Pinopsida > Cupressales > Cupressaceae > Sequoia > Sequoia sempervirens. The sequence continues at coordinate 14,045 of VDFB02295419.1, read as the reverse complement.
TGTATATACTTCATGCTTCTTGTGTATATTTCATGTATTATGTGTATTCACATGTATGCGTCATACTTGCTACATACACTTTATGTGTTCACTTGTATGCTTCATGATTCTTGTGTATACTTCATGTATTTACATGTATGCTTCATGCTTCTTGTGTATACTTCACTTATTATGTGCATTCACATGTGTGCTTCATGCTTCCTACATATACTCCATGTGTTCATGTGTATGCTTTATGATTCCTATGTATACTTAATGCATTACATGTATTCACATGTATGCTTCATGTGTATACTTCATGTATTACGTGTATCCACATGTATGCTTCATGTGTCCTATGTATACTCCATGTGTTCATGTGTATGCTTCATGCTTCTAGTGCAATGTAGCTCAGACCACTCTGACATGTTTGGATGCGAAACAAGACCCTATCCAGTGTAAACCTACCCATTTGAATGTGTTGGAACTATCGGTTAGTTGCATGACAAACAAAGAAAAAGTTACACCACATTGCAACTTTACACTACATGCATCTGACTCATTTTCTATCAACTAAAAACTTTACACTCTAGGAAAACGGCTCCAAGATATCAAATACTAAGATAGGTTATTGTAGAGGGGCCCTATACGAATCTATATCTTCAAATGAAATGTTTTTAAGTGCCACAGTTTCTGAGTAACAGTTTGTCAAAAATTGATGTCTTTTTATACTTTGGTCTCTTAAAAGATATCACTGGTGCATTGTAGATCAAACCATTTCAACATGTTTGGGTGTGAAATAGTACCATTCCTAGCATAAACTTACCTATCTGAATGTGTTGGACTATCATTTTGGTTGTATGATGAACAAAACGAAAGTTATACCACCTTGCAACTTTACACTACATGCATTTGATGCCTTTTCCATCAACTGAAATATCAACACCACTAGCAGACGACTTAGAGATATCAAAAATTGAGAGATGTTATTGAGAGGGGTCCTACATTATCTTGTACCTTTAGAAAAAATGTTTCTATGTGCCATGGTTTTTGAGTAACAAATCATCAAAGTTTGCTACCTTTTTGTACTTTGGTCTCTATAGAGATATCGCTAGTGCATTGTAGCTCAGACCACTTCCAACATTTTTTGGTGTGAAACATGACCATGCCTTGCATAAACCTACCCATTTGGATGTGTTGGAACTGTTAGTTTGGTTGTACAATGAACTAAATGGAAGTTACACCTCGCAACTTTACAATACATACATCTGACGCTTTTTCCATCAACTAAAAAATTGACACCACGGGAAAACAACTTGGAGATATCAAAAACCAAGAGATGTTATTGTAGAGGATCCCTATATGATCCCATGCCTTTAGACAAAATATTTCTAAGTTCCATAGTTTTCAAGTAATAGCTCGTCAAAGTTTGTTACCTTTTTGCACTTTGGTCTCTTGAGAGATATTGTTGTTGCATTATAACTCAGACCACTTCGACAATTTTGGGTACAAAATAGGACCTTTCCTAGCATGAACCTACCTATCTGGACGTTTTGAAATTTTTATTTTGGTCGTACAATGAACAAAACAAAAGTTACACCACCTTGCCACTTTACACTACAAGCATTTAAAGCTTTTTCTATCAACTGAAATCTTGACACCATGGTAAAAAGTCTTGAAGATATAAAAAAAAAAAGGTTATTGTAGAGGGGCCCTACATGGTCCCATACCTTCAAACAAAATTTTTCTAAGTGCCACGATTTTTGAGTAACAACTCAAAAAAATTTGCTACCTTTTTGCACATTGGTCTCTTAAGAGATATTACTAGTGCATTGTAGCGTGGACCACTTCAACATGCTTGGGTGTGAAATAGGATCATTCCTAAACCAACCCATCTATATGTGTTGGTATTTTCAATTTGGTCATACAATGAACAAAATGAAAGTTACACCACCTTGCAACTTTACATTGCATGCATCTGATATTTTTTCATGAACTGAAAACTCGACACCATGGGAAAATGGCTCAGAGATATAAAAAATTGAGAGATTTTATTGTAGAGGGGCCCTTAAAAATCATGTACCTTCATATATAATATTTTTAAGTGCTACAGTGTCTGAGTAACAGCTCGTCAAAGTTTGTTATCTTTTTGCACTTTGGTCTCTTAAGAGATATCATTGGTGCATTGTATTTCGGACCACTCTGACATGTTTGGGTGCAAAAAAGGAACATGCCTAACATAAACCTACCCATCTAGACATGATGGAACTATTGGTTTGGTCATAGGATGGATAGAACAAAAGTTACACTACCTTGCAATTTTATACTACATGCATTTGATGCTTTTTCCATCAATTGAAATATGAACACCACGGGATTTAACAGTTGGGATCTATATGAAAAACTGAGAGAGGTTATTATATAGGGTACCTACAGGATCATGTACCTTTATATGTAATGTTTCTAAGCACCATGGCTTTCAAGTAACAACTCATCAAAGTTTGCTACCTTTTTGCATTTTGGTCTCTTAAGAGATATCATTGGTGCATTGTAGCTCAGATCACTCTAGAATGTTTGGGTGCAAAAAAGGACCATGCCTATCATAAACCTAACTCATCTAGATGTGTTGGAATTGTCAATTTGGTCATACGATAAATAGAATGAAAGTTACACCACCTTGTAACTTTACACTACATGCATTGATGCTTTTCCATCAACTGAAATATCGACACCATGGGCGAACGACTCAGAGATATCAAAAATTAAGAGAGATTATTGTAGAGGGTCCCTACATAATGTCATACCTTTAGATGAGATGTTTCTAAGTGCCACAAATTTTTAGTAACAACTCATCAAAGTTTGCTACTTTTTTGTATTTTGGTCTCTTAAGAGATATTGTCAATTATCTACATTGTAGCTCTCGAGCCACTCTGACATTTTTGGGTGTGAAAAAATACCATGCCTAGTTTAAAACTACCCATCTGGATGTGTTGGAACTGTCGATTTGGTCTTATGACAAACAAAATGAAAGTTACACCACCTTGCAACTTTACATTTCATGTATATGATGTTTTTTCCATCAACTGAAAACTCAACACCATAGGAAAATGACTTGGAGATATCAATAACTAATAGAGGATATTGTAGAGGGCCCCTACATGATCTCATACCTTCAGATGAAATGTTTCTAAGTTCCACAGTTTTCAAGTATCAACTCGTTAAAGTTTTTGTTCCTTTTTGCACTTTGATTTCTTAAGAGATATTGTCAATACATTGTATCTCAGACCACTACAACATGTTTTGGTGCAAAGCAAGAGTTTTATTAGCATAAATTTACCCATTCAAATGTGTTAGAAATTTTGGTTTGGTTGAATAACAAACAAAATGAAAGTTACACCATCTTGCAAATTTACACTACATGCATTTGATGCTTTTTCCATCAATTGAAATATCGACATCATGAGAAAATGGCTTGGAGATATCAAAAATAGAGAGAGGTTATTGTAGAGGTGCCCTACGTGGTCCTATACCTTTAGATGGAATATTTCTAAGTGCCATGGTTTATGATTAATAACTCATCAAATTTTGCTACCTTTTTACACTTTGGTCTCTTAAGAGATATCATCGGTGCATTGTAGCCCAGACCACTCCAGTATGTTTAGGTGTGAAATAGGAAAATGCATAGCATAAACCTACCCATACGGATGTGTTGGATATGTCACTTTGATTGTATGACAAATAAAATGAAAGTTACACCACCTCGAAACTTTACACTGCATGCATCTGACGCTTTTTCCATCAACTAAAAACTCGACAACACAACCAAACAACTCAGAGATATCAAAAATAAAGAGAGATTATTGTAGAGGGGCCCTACACAATCTTGAAGCTTTAGACGAAATGTTTCTAAGTGCCATGATTTTTTAGTAACAACTCATCAAAGTTTCCTTCCTTTTTGCACTTTGGTCTTTTAAGAGATATTGTTGGTGCATTGTAGCTCAGACCGCTCTAGCATGTTTGGGTGTGAGACAAGACCATGCATAGAATAAACCTACCCATCCAAATTTGTTGGAACTATCATTTTGGTCATACAAGAAGATAATGAAATTTACACCACCTTGCAATTTTACACTACATTCATTTGATGCTTATTTCATCAACTAAAATATCGACACCATGGGAAAATGAATTGGAGATATCAAAAACCGAGAGAGGTTGTTGTAGAGGGGACCTCTTGGATCGCATAACTTTAGAAAAAATATTTCTAAGTGTCGTGGTTTATGAGTAAAATCCCATCAAAATTTATTATTTTTTTGCACTTTGGTCTCTTGATAGATATCATCGGTGCATTGTAGCTCAGACCACTCCGACATGTTTGGGAGCAGAATAGGACCATGTATGGCATAAACCTACCCATCCAAACATGTTGGAACTATCAATTTGGTTATATGATGAATAGAACAAAAGTTACACCACCTTGCAACTTTACACTACATGTATTTGATGCTTTTTCCATCAACTCAAAACTCAACACCACGGGCAAATAGCTCAAAGATTTCAAAAAATAAGAGAGTTTATTATAGAGATGCCCTAATGATCTTGTACCTTCAGATGAAATTTTTCTAAGTGCCATGGTTTCCAAGTAACAGTTCATCAAAGTTTGCTACCTTTTTACACTTTGGTCTCTTAAGAGATATCACTAATGCATTGTAGCTCGAACCTGTATGGAATGTTTGGGTGCAAAATAGGACCATCCCTATCATAAACCTACCTATTTGGACATGTTGGAACTATTGGTTTGGTCATATGATGAACAAAATGAAAGTTACACCACCTTGCAACTTTACACTACATTCATTTGATGCTTTTTCCATCAACTAAAATCTTAACACCACGAAAGAACAACTTAGAAATATAAAAAATGAGAGAGGTTATTGTAGGGGGTCCCTATTTGATCTTGTAACTTTAGAGGAGATGTTTGTAAGTGTCACGGTTTATGAGTAATAGCTCATCAAATTTTGTTGCTTTTTTGCACTTTTGTCTCTTAAGAGATATCACTGGTGCATTGAAGTTCAGACCACTCTAACATGTTGAGGTGAAAAATAGGACCATAACTAGCATAAACCTACCCATATGGACATGTTGGAACTATCAATTTTGTCATACGACGAATAGAATGAAAGTTACACCACCTTGCAACTTTACACTACATGCATTTGACACTTTTTCTATCAACTGAAAACTTGACACCATAGGAAAATAAATTGGAGATATCAAAAACCAAGAGAGGCTATTGTAGAGGGTCACTACATGATCTCGTACCTTCAAATGGAATGTTTCTAAGTTCCATGGTTTTCAAGAAACATCTCATCAATGTTTGTTCCTTTTTGCACTTTGGTCTCTTAAGAGATATTGTCGGTACATTGTAGCTTGGACCACTTTGGCATGTTTATGTGCAAAAAAGGACCATACCTAACATAAACCTACCCATTTAGACATGTTGGAAATTTTGGTTTGGTCATACAATGAACAAAATGAAAGTTACACTACCTTGCAACTTTACATTGCATGCATCTAATGCTTTTTCCATCAATAGAAAACTCAACACCACGGAAAAAAAGCTCGAAAGTATAAAAATCCAAGAGGTTATTGTAGAGGGGCCCTGGTGATCTCATACCTTTAGATGGAATGTTTCTAAGTATCATGTTTTTGAGTAACAACTCATCGAAGTTTTTTGTCTTTTTGCATGTTGGTCTCTTAAGAGATATTGCCATTGCATTGTAGCTCAGACCACTTCAACATGTTTTGGTGTAAAACATGACCTTTCCTAGCATAAACCTACCCATTTAGACATGTTGGAACTGTCAATTTGGTCGCATGATGAATAGAAAGAAATTTACACCATCTTGCATGTTGGTTTGGTCCAATGGCATGTATGCCATTGAATTTCAAGTGCACTTATGTATTAGGGTTAAATGGTGTGGATTATTTTTCCATTATACATCAAAATTTTATGCCATGTATAATGCATTTGTTTATGCATCATAATTGAATGACATTGACTCTTATCTTTGGTTTTTTGAATGGAGTACATCATATGTGTTAGGATGAATGGAATATATGACAACACACTACTGTATTTGACTACAAATTCCAAAAAAATATTTGGTGACATATTGACAAAATATTGTCGAATTACCGACGCAACATTGTTTTAAATTTGGTCATTGGAATTTCATCACTAGAATTTTGTCACTTTAATGACCAACTTTTATTCATTGAAACCACGACCCAACATCATCGGTCAGCGCCACGAAAAATGTTGGCGATGTCCGTCACAAAATTGACATAACTTCGTGCATCTATCAATGATAAAAAAACACAAAAACCATTGCAGAGCGCCCATTTCAAAGCGTTGAAAAAACAAAAAACATTCATCCTTTTTCCAACGAGGTGGAGTTTCCATTACGACAAAAACTTCGTTGCATGTACATCAACCTCATCACAAATTTTTGTGGTTCATCGGGCTATGTTTGTCAAAATTGTGACGAAACCCTACAGGTTTTTTTTTAAAAATATTTGTTCACTCTACTTAATAGGTTTGACCACGTGCATCATTTATCTTCCATCATAGTGAAAAGTTAGCAATTGCATTTGTTTTGTTAAACATGGCCCCTGATACAACTATTAGAGTTGTTAAGAACCTTCAAGTATGTTATGATTGCCACACTGCATCTAAATTCATCTCCAAGATTGTTGCACATGGACTTCATTGGTATTGTTGTAGTGCTTTCATTCTTCCCTAATGTCAAGCATGGGTGGTTTTCTCTATAAAACAAAATATATATCACATTGAATACTAGAAAAGAGAATTCAAGTTTAATGCAAATTGCCCCATGGAGTAATTTTGTTAGATCTTATTCAAAGTCCATCTCATAAAGAATTTCACTTTTTAAGAGGTTAAAGACAAGCCTTCTAGTGGAAATAACAAATTTTTGAATGTTGGAGCATGTCTGAAATGATATTGCGCTCAAATGAAAAAAATTGTATTACTATTGGTTCAAGCATTGAGGCAGTGGTATGCTTATACTACAATGAAAAGTTAGCAATTGCATTTGGTTTGTTAAACATGGCCCCTGGTACAACTATTAGAGTTGTTAAGAACCTTCAAGTATGTTATGATTGCCTCACTGCATCTCAAAGGAGAAATTCAATACTTGGAGGGCTCAATATCATGATGCCCACACCTCATGCACTATAGGACATTCCTTTGGATCATATTTTTTGTAGAACAGGGAAAAATATTCCTCAAATGCAAACGCATAATGCCTGGAGAGACCTAAATTTTTTGATTTATGATGCCAATTAAATGGCTGGAATACAACCCATAACTCAGGGAGTCAATCTCCTTAGTTTCCATAAACACTATGGGAAAAAATCAATTATCAACTACCATCTTCCCAAGCAGCAACTTGGCATCCAAATCATGGTTTGCCTCTGAAACTATACCCTTACAAGAAAAATCATTGAACAATAAGATTTAATCTTACTATGCCAAGTGTCCTTCAAATGTTTCCTATCCATTACTTGGATCCACCACCTTAGTTTCCTAAACACAAGACAAAATTAACAATTGAGATGCTTTGGCTTTGATGATCAATGATATCAATGGATAGATGAACTACCAAGGTGGAAGGTGGACGAATCTACAAAAATCTACCAAATAACACCACATGGTTATGCAAAATCTAATTGGTCATCCCCTATAATGCACTCTAACCCCACTCGATTAATGGTCTAGATCAATTTTACATCAATATTAATGGTCAAGGGAGATCTTCTCTTCAACCCAAAATTACTTGAACATATTTGACTTCAAAAGCCAACCAAGACATGTCGTGTAAACTTATGTTTTTGCACTTGACTATATACCCTTTGATTCACCTTGAAGATCAACAAATTGAGAAAATCAGTACACTACTAAAGTGTTGAATGGTATGATTTATCAAAGTACCAACATCCACCAAAGTTCATTAGATCACACCACATGGTTTCACCAAAACCATTTGATAAAACTGCTTGATATCTATAGGCATTACTTAAACATCAATCAACATTGAAAGTGTAGATCAACTTGCCCCAAAGATTAGTGATTACGAACAATTGGTGGATGGCTAAATTGTTGAGTTTTTTTATTCACCGAAGTGCAAACATTGTTGAAATCCACTAGTGCATGCCACGTGGACATATCATATATGCACCTAGTTTCCTACTTTCGATCAATGGCCACAATTTGCTCCTCTCAAGATTGACACCTTCAATAGATGGTTGAGGATATTGGTAGCTTGATCTACTAATATGCTACAATACACTAGATTGTGCCAAGTAGCCACAATGTCCATTTCCAAACAGGGACCTTAACACATACTTGTTGCGCCTCTATCCCAATAAGGATCATACACCTCAACATCCCTTTAAAAAGGCTCCATGTTGGAGATGCCCATGCTAACAATAGAGACCTTTTTGGCATATCAATATATGGAAGGCCACAGTATGATTCCAATGGAGAAGGAATAATATTAACAAGTCATAGTGAGCTGCAATATTATTTGTCCCTTATGAATCAACAATTACCAATTGAGAGCCAATTTATCTTAAAATTAGCAAATCATTTAAATGCAGAAATTTTCCTAGGTACAGTTCAAAATGTAAGGAAGGAATGCACATGGTTGGGATACACTTATCCTTACATTCACATGCTATGAAACCCAGTTCTATATGGTCTATCTGTTGATGCTTTACAAAAAGACAATACCTTAGAAGAGAGAAGGGCAGGCTTGGTAAGCATAGCTATGATTTTCAATTTAGTACATAGTAATTTTCCTATGGTATTATTAGACAAGTATGACCCTTGCATTTTATTTTAATGGTACTTGTTAGTGCTTCTAATAATTGAACTCTTTATGTTAACAAATACATTCAGCTACAACTATCTTGGACAAAAGTAATTTGGTGAAATATGATTGGAAAAGTGGATATTTCTAGGTTAATGGTCTAGGACGGATAGCTAGTTATTACTACATCACTCATGGGACAATGGCTACTTATAATGAGCACTTGAAGCCAACAATGGGTGATATTGAGCTATACCGATTGTTTTCATTAAGTGAGGAGTTTAAATATGTGACAATAAGAGAAGAAGAGAATATGGAACAACAACATTCATATTTTTTTGGTGTTTTAATTTTTAACTCTTTATCATGTGGGAACAAGAAAGGAGAGAAAGGAAAAGCTATTCATAATATTACATTATTGAAACCATAAATCTATTTTTAATATTATTATATTACATTATTTAGCCTTTCATTCATCTAAGCGGACTCCTATTAGTGATGTGAGAATGCAAATTGATTAATTATTTCAATATTCACAGGCAGGTGTTGTATTGTTGTGTGCTAGTGGAAGGGGTTTGTGAGATAGTCTTTATCCATCTTGAAGTTGCAAGTTCTGAAACATGGATGAATTTGCATATTGAATTGTAAATTCACTTTTACAAAATATTCCAAAAGTTTTAGTATAGGAAAATAATTGGAATTACAAAAAGAACATTTGTATGAGAGTAGACAAAATGTTGCTTTTGTTTCAAAGGTAGTGTTCAATACAATGCTAGCAACATAGAGAGGACCTATAATAATATCAATACCATAATAGCAAAAGGGGGGGAATTGAAAAAAAATCACATATGTGTCTATATCCATGTCCATGCAACTCTTATTGAAACTAGTGCATTGTTATTTATTGTTACACGTACAAGTCTTGTATTGTTATTCTTCCAAAACTTCTTAGACATCCAATAAACTACTTATATACATGCAACTCCTTTCTTGGGCCTTCCTAGATATATCCAAGATCATAAGGCTTGGATACAACAATATATGTAGTACATACTCATGTATTGAATAGAGTTCTCTTCCTAGTCTGTATGTTTAATAATTTTAGGAATAATGAATAAATATAACATAGTATAAAAAATGATTGTTAATGATGGTTGTTTTAACTTACACACCCTTTTTCACCCTCTATTCATTGTAAACTATGCATAACTTTAACATATTAAGAAAACTATAGCCCACATTGACATTGTATGCCACATTAATCCAACCATATGACAAAAGATAAGTGATCTAGCCTCTTGAATGAATGTAAGTAGAGAAATTTTTGCATACCTGCAGATGGTACAAAATTTCATGGTTAAGTGGAAGCCTCCCATCAACAAGATCCAAATATCTGTGTATCTCTCTCAATCGAGCCTCTAAACCCTTCAGAGCTATCAATTTTTCCACTAACCTATTATGTACAAAAGTCAAATTTTAGAGTTATACCACCACTAAAAACAAAAGAAATAGAGCTTTGAAACCAAATCCACACACAACACAATGTGGTATTCATACAAAGTCATACAAAAAAACTAAGTTTAGAACATTGGAATGGAAACAACTTCAAATTATAATGCAAAGCATGGATTCACTTTACTCAACTGGAGGCACATTTCACAATAATGGGTTTTTCATCTAAAACATCTGTACGAGGTTCAAATAGTAAAGAGATTGATGAAAGATAGAGGAATTAAAAAGATACTTGGATGTAGTTGGATTGAAGGCCATAAACTGGTACATGATTTTTGTGTAGGAGACATATCACATCCACAAACATGGAAGAGCTATGCAAAGTAGGAGAAATTGGCTTGGAAAATGAAGGCATCAGGGTATAAAGAATCATTTTTCTACCACCATAGTGAAAAGTTAGCATTTTCTTTCATCTTTGCATATTGGTTTGATGCTTCAAATGATGCATTTCTTATATTGAAAAGTGCATTACCTTATTGAGCTTCTCTTTGTTTCGAGAATAGTTTAATATTCTCTACTTAACAGGGCCAACCACGTGACAATGGAAGCTCATTTGGCCCCTCCCCCCCTCACATCACTCTCAATTCCCCACACCCGATCATATAACATTAATCATTCATTCATCCATTAATAACATATAACATTCGTTCATTCATCCATCCATTAATAATATATAACTTTCATTCATTAACAAATTCACATTCATTCATTCATCCATTAATAACATATAACATTCATTCATTAACATATAACATTCATTCTTTCAGTTTTTACATATTATCAAAAATATGGTTGTAAAAAATATTAGTTTTTAAAATTCATTAACATATTATCAAAAATATGGCTGTCATAATACGATTACAATCACCTTTTTTTTTGTTTCTTTTTTGTAGCTAAAAAAAGAAGTGGAGTATCATTTTCTAAATCATATGTCCCCCCTTCAGTTGTTCTTCCCTCTACTCGTGATCTTAATGTATGCCTAGTCATGTACTCGTGACGTGGAGGCCGCTGCAAGGGGGATCTGCTACAATAACAAATAAATGTTAAATTGATATGTTTTATTATTATTGTTACAAGTATTTCATTAATTAAAAGAACATTAGAGTGGTGCTCTTTAACTAATGGGGCCACATCATGTTCCTGATCTTGTCTTATAGCCTCATGCTCAACATGTTGAACACCCTCTAAATCCTGATCTCGAGTTGAAACATGAAAGGTTACATTAATTAATACACCAATTGCAATTAAATATGTTTAAAAGAACATTAGAGTGGTCCTCTTTACCTGATGGGGCCACATCATGTTCCTGATCTTGTCTAGCCTGATGATGCTCAACATGTTGATCACGCTCTACATTCTCTAAAGTTGAAACACGAAAGGTTACATTAATTAATACACTAATTACAATTAAAGATGTTTAATTGTATTAATCCATGCTGCATTTTGTATAGCACATGAATACATCCAGTACCAGGATGCACACCATGACCTTCATCTGTAGGTTGTGCTCCACCCTCACCAGGCTGCATTCCAATGTCATGTGTAGTATTATCATTGCTTGCCTGTTTAAAACAAATAGGCACATAATTACTTTATGGTGGAAATTAATATTGAATAGATTGCACAAGTATTAAATTTTAAATAAACTTCTTTGAGTTTATTTACCTGCTTGTCAGATGTAATGGAAGCTTGTGTTTTCCCAATCAAGAGTCTTAGTCATTCAACCACGTCTCCATAGCCTTGTTGGAAGACAATCTTTAGGTCCTCTTTTGTGGGCACTCTGTTGAATTCAGAGCCCTACATTTTTGCATAAGATCATGAATTTTGCTTCTATGGTGTGATAAAACCAAAATTATTTGCAATTTATTATTTGGATGCAATATTTCATTTATTGATACTTACAATTCATGTGGCTAATTTCATATAACCACTAGAGCAAAGGTTGTGTTGCTTGTGTTTTTCTAGTCTTGCCTTTGTTGCGTTCAATGTGTTGGGAAGCTTATGAAAAGTTTGAAATATGTTAGATTATGTAAAAAGAAAGAGTAATCAGTATATAATTACATTGTTGATAGTATCACATACCTTCCTTGACTTGGTGGTGTCTTTCCTTTTTTCTTTTCAGCCTTCTCCTTTCCATCTGACACCAAGTCCTTCCACTCCCTCTCCATAATCATGGGGGGATGCTCATACTTTTTGTTCTTCTAAATCTTGATTTTGGGCATTCCACCGTATACGTATGGTGGGCCTAAAGATATCCAATGTAATATCATTTAAATGTTTATTAAAAAAATCATTTCCTACAAAATGATCATGGGATCATTAGTATAAAAAGAGTAATCAATAAGTAAATTTCAATTGGATTATATAATAATTAAAACATTTTAAAGTACCTATGACCTCTATCTTTATGGGAATGAAATCCTTGGTCACCATAAATGTGACTGGCAATGTTCCCGTACTAGTAATACAGGAAGATCCAGGAAATGCTACTAAAACATCACCAGTACTAGTGGCCTTTGCATCCCCATGTACATGTCCTGACGCATGATCTGGCATGTGTTCGCTCATAGAGGGTGCACTACCCGATGTCTACATGCTATGTGTTGCTGACATTTTAGTCAAAAATATAGGCACGGATGATGGGGTCAGATGATGTGATGTATGCACAGGAAGATCAAGATCAAACTTGTACCAACCCCTACTCCCCGGGCAGCACCTGCAGTACCCTGATCATGGCCAGTAACATCATGAGGATGCAAAAAAATTGTAAAAACAACACATATTTTAGTTCATGACATAAAAGAGTATAAAATATTAAACCATGAATGAACTTACATTATAATTAAAGATCTCATGATAGCTTACTTGCAAGTTTTGTGCTCTCTCAATCAATATTTTAACCCTTTCTCTTATCTCATCTATTTGAGGCACTATGAATAACAACTGAAGGATTTCTTCATTGCATTTTTTTTGGGTCTTCCTTATCATATCTAGAGGGTTATCGAATATGCAATGTCATAATCGCATAATAGTGACTGCACCTCCCTATGGATGCTCTCCTCTACTACTGGTGCCTTTCCCCAATCAACCAACTGCAACAAGAATATTAAAAACATTGTTGAAATTAACCCAATAAACTTATGAAAAAAAAATAATAATAAAATATTTTTCTCGTATCTAATTTGTACAATTACAATGAGGTATAACTATTGGGTAGAAGTACTTGAAGATGCATCATGATTTGTGCTCTGGGACAGAGCCTTCCCTATATGATCAATGTCCCATTGTGACAAAAATTAAATATAAAAAAACATTACCGAAATGAAACCAATAGACTTACGAAAAAAAACATAATAATAAAATGGTATATTGGAGTCATTAATTGGAGGTTGGTTAAAATGGTATATAGTACGTACCACCCCCATAGTAACTATTTTTGTATCTATGTGATTCAAATTGTAATCAATTAGCAACTCTTCCCCTGTAATTATTGATTTTATCGCACATACAAATACATAGTTTCCCTCACGTGCCTCGAATATGCAATTGGGTTGCTTATTTGTTGACCCAGGTCATGTACTATTTATAAACCCTACAATATTCTTTGATGCTTTTGGCCTTCCATCAATGTACATAGCCACTCCTTTATTTTGATCCTTA
>VDFB02295417.1:0-77750 GCA_007258455.2 Sequoia sempervirens | reverse complement strand
TCAACCCTAAACCAAAACTTCAAAGTTTGACAAAATAAAATGTTAAGAAACGATGAAAGTTGAAATGTAGCCATAGGAATTTTGTCTCACTTACCCAGATTTTGATTCTTGAAAAGATTAATACTAACAGGCATGGACTATCTTTGTTGGATGTGGAACCTAGAATCTCCCTGGTGCACTGCTATGAGAAATCTGAAATCTCCTCGTGTGTTGACCCTCTCACTTAAAAATAAAATCACTTAGCACTTAGCAGTAGAAAGTTTCCCTTTTTGTTTTGAACATTAAAATGAATGAAACATTGAAATTTCAATGTGTTGCTTCTGGGCTACACAATTAGTACATGGTTGTCCTACATTGACAAAAAATTATAATATGTTGATCTTTGTAAATCTAACGGTTATAGGGTGATTTTGAAGGTCTAAGTTTGCAAGCCTAGCACTCTATGCATTTCATTCTGGAATGCAACTATAACTATACATCAAATGTTCATCGAACGGTTGAGTAATTTATGATATAAACAATAAACATGTGTTTTGAATTTTTTTTAAACTTTAGTGCGCTAGGATTGACATCAAGGCCAAGGGGCTGATAAATTAACGTTGCAAAAGACTTAATAAAATGAATAATGATATTAGGAACCGGGGGAGAAGGTCAATGAAAAATTAGAAATCAATAACATTTTGGTAAACCATAACAAGAGTGATAACTTTTAGTGTTTATAATATTTTTTTTCAATTTGATGGCAACTTTCTTTTTTCATTTGTATTGATTTATGTTTTAAATTTGCATGTAATTATTTCATAAATAGATAATACTTAATTTCTTAAAGGAAAAAAAAATGATTTGAATAGATTCATAGAAACTGAACTCATAAAATAATTATTTACTGTAAATGAATAACAAAGAATATCACAACCACTTATTTCATTACAACTGAATTACAATGTTACATTATTCCATATCTTTTTAAAGATGGGTAGATGCAGAGTAGGCAAGCTTCTTTTTTGTATAAATAACATTTGTCACTTTACATAGACACAATTTATTCCAAGTTGTTGCTTGTTAAAATGGATTACAAGTTGATTCCAATCTTTTGTTGGTGACAACGTAATACAAATGTGGCTCTCAAAATACATGCAAGGGATTTTCCAGGCCAACCATGCTGGGGGAATCTGATTTGTGAAGATACAAAATGTACTTATTCTAATTGAAAAATAGAGTCATGCAAAATATGAGGGGTAGTAAATATGCTCCCATATTTTACATATAGCCTCCATGCACTGGGATAACATTTATCTCCTTCAAAGCTCCTCAAATTGGTTCAAAACCTGCCTTAGAAGTCAGATGAACTAGATCAACTTCTTTCCAATTCCACCAATTTTGAATTTGAAGGAAAGTGGTCTTTTACTTTGTAACTACATAACTAGAGGTGGGAGAATTTAGTGTATCCCCAATAATAGCACATCTTCTTCTTCCTGAATCCTTATTAACCCTACAAAATAAAAACCCTTATGACAATTCTAAACATTGCACTCAATAGTAAAGCCTTTAGCCTTCAACGAATGATTTCAGTTGTGCTCACTATCCTTATTTATGGGTTACCAATGCCACTAATAGCCTGATCCATGTTTACTCATGAGTCGTGTCATGTGTGAGGTTGGGTATAATGATAATCACGATTCGTGCAAACCAAAAAACCAACTTATTCAATTCATGTAACTTAAGCCTTACATTTACAATTAAAATGTTTAATTTGATTGATGTCTGGCTGCATGCAATTTGTACCTCAAGCTGACAAGCTATCAAAATCACCACTAAAATGATATGAAATCATTAAAAATCTTGTTTTACTTGATCACTGTGACTAGATTAATGACATCATCATCTATAGTACAATGTACATCATGCATTTTTCAATGTAAAGCTATCCAATAAATCGCTTCAGATGTTCATATGGAATTAATTCGTGTCATCACCTACAGTACTTTGAGGCATTGAAAATATTGAGAATTAAATGAAAGGTAGAGTACTTCGAGGAATTGAAAAGAGAGAATTAAATGGCTTGTTTTACCTTAATAATTATCAATGTACACTAATAAGTCACAAAAGAATTTTCTCACTTATGATCAAAACTATATGTTGATAATCACTATTAGTTTTAAAAGCCACATTTTTTGTATTGATCAAAGAAAAAAGGATTTAAAAGAATGGAGCCATGAAAATTATTTTAATTTAAGTAATCAAAGAATGAAGTACATACTACATAGCTAGCCTAGCCAAAAAGATAGTAACTGTGACAAAAAACCAGTCACAAAATACATATTACAAGAACTGTTATGCTGGATAATAAAATATAGACACGTGATATGTCACACAATTCATTACTATTTTTTTTTGTAACAATAGCTGAGGCCATCAACCAGGTGTTTGTAGATTGAGTAGAAGGTGAATCACCCAAAACCTTCCTCCAAAACTCCCGACTCTTTAATGATTCATTTTTCATATCACATAGTAGACCACATCTCATATTAACTAGGGCAAGAGCCTGCACTGTAGAAGCATGCAATTCCACTTTCTGAAAGATTCCACCAATAGGCGCTAATCCACTTTCAAAATTGTAATGCTCCAGTGCCAACTCCAACGAAGAAATAGAGTAAATGAAAGGCTGAAAATAATGTATTGCCAATGTCTTCACCAAATCTTTATCAGGAAAAATGTCCATGTAGTTGGACAAGAAAACCGAAGCTACCTTAGAATATAGAGCACGAGGGTTGTTATGAAACCATTCCCTACCCACAATTATTCTTATAGCATCCTCAATCTGCACACAAGGAATTATGAAAACCATACCTAGCTTTCCTCTGTTGTATGCATCATCGCTTCGTTTCTCCCAAAAGAATTTGGGTAGCATGACACACCATGAAGACTCCATATCACAGTTAAATTGAGAATAAAGAAGAAATAAATCAAAGCCAAATATATAACAAATGATAGGAAGAACATCAAGTTGCTGAAGTATATATAGAAGTTATAACAAAGAAAATGACATCAAATACTCAACACTTGACATTTAAATCACCACTTTATAAGTTGATGTGACAATATTATTTTGAAAAAAATGAGTCATGACTTTAAGTCATTTAAAAAATATTAAAATGGCAACCATTGATTTTTGGAAATCTAATGGTTCTAGTGTTATTTTAAAGGTTTGAATTTGCAAGTCTAGATCTTCAGACATTTGCTTTTGAAATGCAACTACAACTGTCCATCGAAAATTCATCAAATGGTCATGGGTTATATTGATATGCGCTGGCATCTAGCTTCAGACATATGGAATATCCTTCCCACATATTTCCTTCATTACTTTGGTCTGGGGATTCAATTACTTTATAAGGTTGATAATTTAGCCTTGTTTGGCCTTTATATTCTTTGCGTAAAATGTTCTTAAGTTTTTAAGCCCTGGTCCTATGTTCTTCCTAAGCGGTCCCTCTTTTAAAACAAACTTTATGAACGTGAATATTTTTGCCACTTAAGTTCTTGTATTGCTCATCGCTAAAACCCTTCAGCCCATCAGGTTCATTATCGCGATGAGCGATGAGATTTGATTTTCTTTTGTATTGCGCATCGTAGAAGGTGTTTCGTCTCCATGTCTCATTTTAACGATGAGTGATATTCTTGTTTCCTTTCATATCACTTATTGTTGAAGATCTTGGTTCTTTGGTTCCACTTCAATGAAGTGTGATGAATACGAGTTTCTCCTTTATATTGCTCCATCATAGAAAAGTTTTGTTGTTTATTTTGATTACTGCAAATTGAATGATATGAAGGTAAGGAATGGTGAGCTATGATCTTACCACATGTCTACATCTAACGGTTCTAGTGTTATTCTGGAGGTTTCAATTTGCAAGTCTAGTGCTTTAAAGATTTACTTCCGAAATGCAACTACAACCGTCCATCAAAAATTCATCAAACGGTCATGGGTTATATTAATTTGCGCTGGCATATAGCTTCAAACATAATAAATATGTTGACACTTGTCCCCATTCTGAACACTTTATGAAGGAATTTAAATGTGCTAAAAATTTGTCTCGGAATAGAACAATATGTAATTGTAGCATTTGATATTTTTGCTAACCACACTATGATTTTTTATTGGCATACCAGTTTATTTCGCTATTGAATTTTTTTATTAGTTTGAGATTATGTTTAGTTCACCAATGTTTTTTTTATTCATTTGAAAAATATTTTAATTCGCCAATGAAAATATTTTTTTTGGTTTGAAAAAAAGTTTCAATCGCCAACAAAAATATTTGTTTTGTTTTGAAAATAGGTTTAATTCACCAATGGAAATATTTTATTGGTTTGAAAATAGGTTTTAGTTGCCAATGAAAATATTTTATTGGTTTTAAAAAAATTGCAATTTTCCAGGATTTTCCATAGACTTCTAGCAATTACAAAAGATTCACCAATTGAGATTATTATTTTTTTCTGAAAAACAAAAAAAATTAACCAATAAAATTAATATTTTTTCGGGAAGTATACAAGATTCACTAGGATTTAACACCTTCATCGAGGGGGGGTTTCTTAAATTTATCTCTAGGGTTGAGGGTATAGGGTTGATGGATTAGGGTAGAGAGGGAAGGATGGATGAGGGGAGAGAGAAGGATAAGTGAGATAGAGAGAAGGAGAAAAGAGGAGGGAGGGATAGATATAGACGAGGATTGAGGATCCAATGTATAGGATGATAAGAAGAAAATATGGGGTCTCCCTTTCACTTCTATGGTTTTGGACTTAAAAGGAGAGAGGTTATTTCCTTACTCTTCACTCAAGAAAAAATCCTTGAGATTTCAATGCAAAGGAGATTGAAATATGGCAAAGGACAATTCTAGGGGTTGAATGATATCTAATGAGGGGTCCACCACCAAGTGTAAACTTGGAAAAAACAATGAATTGGAAAACATAGTGTGATATGCAAAATGACCAAGAAAGATGAATAAAATGTAACAAAAAGATATCAAACTGAAAGTGTGCACCTGGAAGATTGAAGAAGGAAGAATGAAGGTCTAGATCACTAAAAAATATGTTGTTGATGCTGACTAGGACTCATTCTCCAAGCTGGGCATCCAAAAGGGTATCCAAATTTGTAAAAATATTTGCGAGGCCTGTATAGTGGGACTCATTCACCAATAGTGGCGGATTAGTCCACTTATGCTTTTCTATAATTTTTGAATTGGATTATGTGTCTCTCAGTTTGCTCTGCTCTTTTTGATTGGTTTTTGGATCTAAAATTGTAAATTGCCACCTGTAGACCTTCTCCAAGCTTCTCCAAGGCTTAATGACAACTTTGAAAAATTTGAGGACTTGACAACTTTTCTCCAACTTTGCTTCTTGAAAAATTTGCAACCTAGCCCTACAAATCACACATAAGAAGAGGGGAAAATGTTGTGGGTGTTAGTGAATAGGGGTTTGCCTTGGTCAAACCCCTTGTTGGTAATTAAACCTTGAAATGAAAGAAAATATGAAAGGAGAATGGTGAATGAACAAATAACAATGTTGTAACTCACCAAACCATTGTAATAAAGTGCTACGAATTATGCTTGAAATTGTTGCAATGGATGTGGTTCTTGACTCTAGATTGAATGATATTGATCTTGCTTGAAACACTTGCTTGGATCATGAAATCTACATCACAAATGTTAGCACAATAACAAACATGAAGAATGAAATCTTTGACTTGATGATTAACACTTGAAGAATCCTCTTGAATTCTTGATAATATGCTCTTGAAATGCATTGAATTATCTTGATAACTCTCTTGAATGCTAGGTGTGAATACTTGAATGCTTGAGATCACTTGATTGCTTGTTAGGATAAAATTAGTGAAATAACCTTTTATTTATACTTAATTATGCAAGAATTCATGAAATTACAACACTTCAAGCTGACATCAGCTCTAGGAGAATAAAATCCCATCAAAAAATTGATTTAAATTTGAATTTTGGTCACACAGGACTCATTTTCCCAAGGTGGTGAATGAGTCCCATCACACATAATGTATGGGACCAAAAATGGAAAGTGCCTAGAAATGTGTGAAACCTGCATCGGGCCCAAAAAGACCTAGGTGGGAATCATTCGCCCAAGGTGTTGAATGAGTCCCAAACACTAAATTTGGGCCACATAAGCTAGGAACACCTGAATTATGATTGGTTACTAATTGGTGTCGGGATTATCCTTGAAAAGATGCAATGAGGCTTGTGGATGTAAAATAGGGCCAAGTAAAGCATAATAAATCATAATTATTAATGACAAGCCTATAGGAATGTGAAAGTGTGTCACAAAACTTTACAAAACTCCAAATAAGGCAAGATTAATGTTGATTTTGATTAAAATTATGTTTATTATGCTTAATTAATTAATTGATAAAACCCTAGAAAAGTGTGAAAGTGTGTTACAACACTTCACAACACTTTTGCAAGGCACCATTAAATTCCATTAGTTCACAAGGGCCCAAGACCTAATGTGAATGTGTTATCCACATTACAACACTAAATCAAGGCAACATTAAGCCAAATTCCACAAGGAGGACCCAAACGAGTGCAAAAATGTCAAAGGACCCCTTTTTCGACACTACATTTAGCCCCCACTTTAGTGAGAGGATGAACTTGCTTAAAAATCACACTATAGTAGATAAAAACACACCAAGAGGAGTTACAATGAACCAATTTTAGCAAGATGAGACAACAATGATCAAGAGGGGTGATCAAGCCCCTAGGATCAAGATCCCATGGAAAACCAACATAAGCACAAAGGAACACACATGAAAATGATACAAAGAACAATGACAAGGCCAAGAATGCACTACCAAAGAAGAAAGAGAAGGAGAAATAAAATAAAATTCAGATCAAGCTTCAACCATTTGTCCATCTCGATGTGGAACAAATCTAGGTTGTTTTTTCTAGAAAACACATACTCTGAGGCTACGAAACTTTTGGTTGTCCGTCGAGTGAGAAGTCTTAAAAGGTGAGAAACATACACTCATGGTTGGTATGCACTCACACACATGCAAGTGGCTATGGGGAAATTCATGCCTCAGATGGGGCCTCCCACTCAACCATACCAAAGTTATAACTCCTGATAACTTTAATAAGGCACCAGACAAAAATGATTTTTGAGCTTCATTAGGAAAGTAAAGCTTCGTATGCTGGAAATTCATGAACAAATAGGATGGCACTATAGGAATGCAAGTTGTGTTATGCAAGGTGGCCATATAACAACAAATGCAAAAAAAAAAAAAATGTTTAAAGGAGTCTTGCTTAGTTCATGCCAAGTCTTTAACTTAGGGAACATTGTGCCTAATTTCTCCAAGAGAGGACCAATTAGAGAATAGAGAATTCACAACTTAGGGGATGCAGTGCATCACATCAAGCCACTAGGAGGAATGGAATACGATAAGGGAGATCACACTCCTAAAGGAAATTACACCCAATTTCATCCACAAAGTGGCCAACACATCGTATGAAGTAAGAAGGTTGCACTAAGAACCATGAAAAAGGAAAACACAAAAGAATAATGCCAATATATGCCCCCACTTTAAAGGAATTGCTAAACACCGTACTATGAGAAATTACTTTAAAGTAGAAAATGAAAATGCAAACAAGAAGGAAGACATGAGAGCCAACTTGGAAAGCCCTATGCCAAGTCATATGTTTTTCGAGTAAAGCTGCATCATGCAAGAGAAAAATAAAAAAGAGGGGTTGCCCCCAAAATGAAAACACCAAACACATAAGGGATACATGGATTTATGGTTAGTATGTTCTTTGCTACAATGTTTTTAGAGAGATTGGAATTGTCATCATCCCCAAAATACACATCGAACTGGAATAATGACACAAAGAGAGTAAAAAAAAAGAAAAACCTTTTGGGTCAACATGGAAAAAACATGAATGTCTCAACACCTTGTGTCATCCCCAAAAGGAAAACACAAGACAAATGAAAATGAGAAACAAAAAGGAAAAAGAAAAATAAAAAGCCTTTTGGGTCAACATGGAAGAGACATAGGGTGTCTCGACGCCTTGCATCATCCCCAAAATGAAAACACAAGATAAAAAGTGAAAGAGATGAGCGACATAGAGAAGAATGAAGGTAAAAATAGAGGAATGTCGCAAAGAGAGAGATAACATCAAACAAAACATCACGAGGGATCACATTACGTACATGCAATCACACAAAAAAAAATGAAAAAGAAATTTAAAGCAAAGAGGCTAGTAAGGAAAATGTGAGTGAACCTATGAGCAAGTCATCCACCTCCCAATCTCACTCTGTATAAGTAGAAGGTGAACACCACAGCTAAGGGACAATGACAAATGCATTACTAGGACAAGGCTATCAATTGCTTGCCCCCACTGAGTGCGAGACAAGAATGAGCTAAGGTAGGTGATGGGAAAGGTTGTGTAATAGTGAGAATAGAATGTTCTACAACTATCACATGACAATGGGATAAACACTATTAGACTTATGCAATTAGTTGATGTCAATAATTGCCATTGAAAAGTGAAAGTTTTGCAATATTAACTAAAATTCATGACACTCATCAGTACTGTGTTCGAGAATTCGATGATATGCACAATGTGGGATTTTTGCATCTTTAGGATATAGAACTAATCTATTCATAGGTGGTAATGTTATCAGTCCTTTGCTCAAAATCAATTGTAGTTTCCTTTAACTTTTGGGTGGTGGACGAAGGGGTTGTAATTTTTATAATTTGTAAGGCCTCTTGCATTTGCTAGATTCACCAACTTCTCTAAATGGGATTAGGGAAGGAGGTCTTGATATGATCTTATCTTTATCCTTGGTAAATTGGTATGATCTATTGATTGTTCTTTAGGAAGAAGGATATTCAGATCGGGAGGGGAATCCAAGTTCACCGTACCATCACCACAAAGCCTTAGATATTCTCTGGGAGGATTTCTATTATGAGAGGGATCTTGATATCCTAACCCCTTTTTTTTTTCATCAGTTGGTTTTTTCTCTAGGAGTTGATGAATTTCATGTTCACTTGTTGTATCACATCCTTGTTTACTAAAGATTGTGAATCCATTTCTAGATGTTTCTTCAAGATTGATAGGAGTGTTGGTTACTTTACTATCATAAAATGGTTGAGTTTTTTCTTGTCTAGAGGAACTAGATTCACCTGTTGTAGGGATCTTAGGTTAAAATTTTGCTTCAGGATGTAAGTAACCAAACATCTTGAGAGGTGGTATTGTAGGAAGATCTTGTTGTTTCATGGATGGATAGAAGGATGCATTAGCTGCAAGGTTGTCAAGGCGATCATTTTGGAACCTATTCATGTTGTCATCATCTTCTCCAATGATGTCAACATCACGAGGAGGACATGCATTAGGAGTTGAGTGAGCGTGAGTAAGGTCAATGTCATTAGGGTCATCTCCAGAACCACAACTTGACATATCCACTAAGGAATTTAATGATATCCAAAGCTTGTTAAAGCACATATCCATGATGCAAATTTTAGATTCTAAACTATGCAACAATGTTGTAAATGAAATTTTGATTTTAAGCAATGTGCAAGATGAATGAATTTAAGCTAAATGCAATGAATTGGATGAAATAGAAATTCTACAAACTGAAATAGAGAGAATAACAACAAACAAAAACTTAGAAGATGAAATTTAAATGACAGAAAATGCAGTGAAAAATATGTAGAGGGACTAATTCGCCCTAGGTGGCAAATGAGTCCAAGTACTATTTTTTTTGAAATTTTTCATAATTTTTAAATTGGATTTTATGCTTTTTATGTTTTCTAATATAAATCTAAGATGAAAATGCATAATTTTATTGATTTTTAATGAATTTAAGTGCAATAATGCAAGCTAAATGAGCTTTTCACTAATGCAAATTTTTGAAACCCTAGAATGCAAATTTAACCAATGAAAAACCTAATCCAATGTTAATGCAAGCTAAATCTAGGATGTAAATGCACTCCAAATCATAATTATGATGCTCTAAATGTAGGTTCACCAAAATGAAAAGAAGAAAATATGGGGTCTCTCTTTTGATTCTAGGGTTTTGGACCTAAAAGGAGAGAGGTTATTTCCTTACTCTTCACTCAAGAACAAACCCTTGAGATTTTAATGAAAAGGAGATAGAAATCTAGCAAATGGCTATTCTAGGGGCTGAATGATATCTAATGAGGGGTTCACCACCAAGTGTAAACTTGGAAAAGATAATGAACTGGAAAACACAATATGATATGCAAAATGACCAAGAAAGATGAATAAAATGTAACAGAAAGATATCAAACTAAAAGTGTGCATCTGGAAGATTGAAGAAGGTAGAATGGTTTGTATCACTAAAAAATATACTACTAATGCTGACTGGGACTCATTCACCAAGCTGGGTGAATTAGGCCAGTTTTCGGGAGAATGTGCAGGAATAGGTTTCAGCCAAAAGTGTATCCATATCTGTAAAAATATTTTTCAGGCCTGTACAGTGGGACTCATTCGCCAATAGTGGTGAATTAGTCCACTTCTACTTTTCTAGGAGTTTTGAACCAGATTATGTGCCTCTTGGCCTACTCTGCTCTTTTTGACTGGTTTCTAGATTCGAAACAACAAATTTCCACTTGTAGACCTTCTCCAAGCTTCTCCAAGGCTTAAAGAAAACTTTGAAAACTTTGACTTGACAAATTTTCTCAAACTTTTCTTCTTGAAAAATATGCAACCTAGCCCTGCAAATCACACACAAGAAGAGGGGAAAATGTTGTTGGGGTTAGTGAATAGGGGTTTGCCTTGGTTAAACCCCTTGTTCGTAATTAAAACTTGAAATGAAAGAAAATATGAAAGGAGAATGATGAATGAACAAATAACAATGTTGAAACTCACCAAACCCTTGCAATAAAGTGTTGCAATTATGCTTGAAATGGCTGCAATGGATGTGGTTCTTGCCTCTAGCTTGAATGATGTTGATCTTGCTTGAAAAAATTTCTTGGATCATGAACTCTACATCACAAATGTTAGCACAATAACAAACATGAATAATACAATCTTTGACATGATGATTTACACTTGAAGAATGCTCTTGAAATTCCTTGAATTCTCTTGTGAATGCTTAATTCTCTTGATAACTCTCTTGAACTCAAGGTGTGAATACTTGAATGCTTGAGGTCACTTGATTGCTTGTTAGGATAAAATGAGTGAAAGAACCTTGCATTTATACTTAATTATGCAAGAATTCCCAAAATTACAACATTAGAAGCCAACATTAGATCTAGGAGAATAAGATCCCCCTAAAAAATTTGATTTAAATTTGAATTTTGGTCACACAAGACTCATTCGCCCAAGGTGGTGAATGAGTCCCTTCACACATAATGTATGGGACCAAAAATTGAAAGTTCCTAGAAATGTGTGAAACCTACATTGAGGCCAAAAATACATAGGTGGGACTCATTCTCCCAAGGTGGTGAATGAGTCCCAGACACTAAATATGGGCCACACAAGCTAGGAACACCTGAATTATGATTGGTTACTAATTGGTGTCAGGATTATCCTCAAAAAGATGCAATAAATAAGGCTTGTGGATGACAATAGGGGTAATTAAAGGATAATAAATCCCAATTATTAATGAAAAGCCTAGAGGAATGTGAAAGTGTGTTACAACACTTTACAACACTCCAAATAAAGCAATATTAATGTTGATTTTGATTAAAATTATGTTTATTATGCTTAATTAATTAATTGATAAAGCCCTAGAAAAGTGTGAAAGTGTTACAACACTTCACAACACTTTTTCAAGGCACCATTAAATTTCATTAGTTCACAAGGGATATATCTAATGTGAATGTTTTATCCACATTACAACACTAAATCAAGGCAACATTAAGCCAAAATCCACAAGGAGGACCCAAACGAGTGTGAAAATGTCAAAGGACCCTTTTTTCGACACTACATAGGGTAGAGGGTTAAGAATTGAGGGTGTAGGGTTGAGGACCTATAATTTTGATGGTTTAGGGTATTGGGTTGAGGGTATAGTTTTGAGGGATTAGGTTTGAGGGTAGAAGGTTTAAGGGTTTAGGGTTGAGGGTTTAGAGTTGAGGGTAGAGGGATTAGGGTATAGGTTTGAGGGTATATGGTTAAAGGATTAGGGTTGAGGGTCCAATGTATAGGATAGAGGGTATAGGGGTTGAGGGTTTACGGTGTAAGGGTTGAGGTATTAAGGGTTGAGGGTTTAATGTATAGGGTAGAGGGTAGATGGTTTAAGGGTTGAGAGTTGAGTGTTTAAGGTTGAGGGTAGAGGGTTGAGGGTATAGGGTTGATGGATTAGGGTTGAGGGTACAATGTATAGGGTAGAGGGTATAGGGGTTGATTATTTAGGGTTTAAGTGTTGAGGGTTGAGGGTTGAGGGATTAGGGTAGAGATTTTACTCTGGTTTAAGGATTTAAGGGTTGAGGGTATAGGCTTGAGGGATTGGGGTTAACGGTTTAGGGTATTGGGTTGAGGGTAGAGGGTAGACAGTTTAAGGTTTTAGGGTTTAAGGGTTGAGGGTTTAGGGTTTAGGGTTGAGTTTTTAAGGTTTTAAGGGTTGAGGGTATAGGGTTGAGGGATTAGGGTAGAGAGGGAGGGAGAAGTGAGATAGAGAGAAGGAGAGAAGAGGAGGGAGGGATAGAGATAGATGAGGGTTGAGGATCCAACACATAGGATAGAGGGTTGAGAATTGAGGGTATAAGGTTGAGGACTCATAGGGTTGATGGTTTAGGGTATTGGATTGAGGATATAGAGTGAGGATTATGTTGTGAAAATGTTTAAAGACTATTCAAGATAAATGTTTGTAAGATAATGTGTCAAGAAGTTAACTACTCATCATCTACTATGAATATTATGTTTTGCGTGTTGTGAATATTATGTATCCTTTGCCTAATTGATTTGTTCCAATCAAAATATTAAATATACTGGAATCTTTTTATGAAACATCTCATGGAATACCAATTGAAAACATTTTTTTTGCTTTTAGATAAATCATTTGATGGAACTCTTTGAATTAAACTAAACTGATATATGTAAGAACAAGGGAGCACTAGGAAATACATTGCTCAAGGATCTTAAATAAGCCTTCTTACCAAATTTGAAAAATTATGATAAGCCCATGGTTGAAATTTTTTTAGTGATCAAGGTGGGTAATAATTCTATATTATATAGATCATAATTCTTCTTTATCTTTAATATCTTCTAAGTTTAGCAATGGTTTCACCAAGCTATGAAGGGTGAACTATTATTTATTCAATTATGCCTATATGGGTTCATTTTCCTTATCTCTCATTGCAATTTTGGGTGGATTAATGCTTTTAAAGTATTGCAATTTTGATATATATATATATATATATATATATTATACTCATTCTTAAGAAATTATCAAGTTAATAATTAGTGCATTTATTTGGGTAGAGGGTAGAGGGTTTAAGGGTTTAGGGTTTAGGGTTGAGTGTTTAAGGTTTTAAAGGTTGAGGATATAGGGTTGATGGATTAGGGTAGAGAGGGAGGGATGGAGGGAGAAGTGAGATAGAGAGAAGGAGAGAAGAAGAGGGAGGGATAGAGATAGATGAGGGTTGAGGATCCAACGTATAGGATAGAGGGTTGAGAATTGAGGGTATAAGGTTGAGGACCTATAGGGTTGATGGTTTAGGGTATTGGATTGAGGATATAGGGTGAGGATTATGTTGTGAAAATGTTTGAAGACTATTCAAGATAAATGTTTGTATGATAATGTGTCAAGAAGTTAACTACTCATCATCTACTATGAATATTATGTTTTGCGTGCTGTGAAGATTATGTATCCTTTGCTTAATTGATTTGTTCCAATCAAAATATTAAATATACTGGAATCTTTTTATGAAACATCTCATGGAATACCAATTGAAAACATGTTTTTTGCTTTTAGATAAATCATTTGATGGAACTCTTTGAATTAAACTGAACTAATATATGTAAGAGAAAGGGAGCACTAGGAAATACATTTCTCAAGGATCTTAAATAAGCCTTCTTACCAAATTTGAAAAAGCATGATAAGCCCATGGTTGAAAATTTTTTAGTGATCGAGGTGGGTAATAATTCTATATTATATAGATCATAATTCTTCTTTATCTTTAATATCTTCTAAGTTTAGCAATAGCTAGATCATAATTCTTCTTTATCTTTAATATCTTCTAAGTCTAGCAATGGTTTCACCAAGCTATGAAGGGTGAACTATTATTTATTCAATTATGCCTATGTGGGTTCATTTTCCTTATCTCTCATTGCAATATTGGCGGATTAATGATTTTAAAGTATTGCAATATATATATATATATATATATATATATATATATATATATATATATACTCATTCTTAAGAAATTATCAAGTTAATAATCAATGCATTTATTTGTAGTTAATCTTTTCTTTTGAATTTGTGCAATTTTATAATTTGTAACTCTACTAGTATTCCTAGAAATATTGAAGTTGTTTAGCATAAATCAATAAATATTCAAGGAAAACCAAAGAGCAATGCTAGGGCTAACCAATTAATAAGTATACATGTCAATAAGTCAACCATACATGTGAATAAGTGAAGCACAAGTACTCAAATACACGTAAGCCTTGAATTATACACATGAATACATAGTATACACATTAATACAAAGTATTTGCATGAATACAAGGTATACACATGAAAACACGTAAGTCGTAAAGTATACATTGGAATACACATAAGTCACAAAGTATACATGTAAGTTGTAAATTATACACTTGAATACACATAGCTCATATCTATTGAACCGTGGATTTATAATGCAAGCATGGAAACCATCGATAAAAATATTTGTATTAACCAAATAGCCATGTAGGCATACATCAATATATGTCGATATAAATATAAAATATATACAAAATAGTCATATAGGCTTACAAGAATGTCATATAGGCATACAACGTCAAATATATGCAATAAAAAATATGTACAAAAATTCCATATAGGCATACAACAAAGGTATCTAGAATCAAAATTCATTGCTCTCCATGCTCTTGAAACAAATTATTTCCCTTTTTTGGTTGGTTGTATGGTGATAAGTCTGTCACTCATTTACTCTAAGGTCGAGGAGTGCTCTTGCTCCTCCTCCTAAGGTTTAGTTCCCGATCAAGCCTTATTTATTACAATAACAAGTAAAGACATTAATATATAGAAATTACATTATAAAAAAATATTTATTTAACAAAATAATCACTTACTGCCTCTAGATGATCACTCTCCTCGAGCGAAATATTTGCATGCCCATGTTGTGGTGTGTTGAAGCCCTATAGAAACCATCCAAAGAGAAATTAAACTACGAATTAATAATGGTTTGATTTTTCACTAACTAACAGCTATAACAACAAATGCAAATTAAAATTTAGTAATCTACCTCATACCTCTGTGAGAGGCATTGAGGAGTCTATAGTAGAAGAAACATCAAGCTCCATTTCCCTATGAGCATGTGGAGGTTTTTCCACTTGCAACATCGGAAAATAAAACAACAAATTATTCAATCAAAAAAACTATAATAGTGATTCATGTCATGACATATAATGTATGAGATAATGAACAAAATTTTGAGTACTTATTGAACTATATATTTCTGACTATCATGCTATTTTCACTATCCATAGCTTGTTTGAAAGCACCTATTTTAGGATTATATCCATAGTAGCAAGGTGGTGAACCGTTTGATAAAATGCTTTGGTAGACATGTACAAAAATTGTGGTAGCATAGAGAAGGCAATGAACTATTTGAAAAAATGCCTCAAATAAATGTGGTCTCATGGTGATGGAATTCCATTACAAACAAATGTGTCATGGCATTCTATCACCATGAGATCACATTTCTTTGAGGCATTTTTTTAAACAGTTCATTTCCTTCTCTATGGTATTATTTTGGGATGCGGTGGATGGTATAGTGTGGTCTTGGTTATGAGATGGAGGTCAATCATGAAATGAAGATGGAGGGGTAGGGATGTGAACAATTGGAATAAAAGGTGGAAGGTTCCATGGATTGGTAAATTGAGGGTGAGGATGAGGACCTTGAAAAGAATTTGGAGGGGAATTCTAGCTAAAGGCTTTGTTTCTATTCTATAGGCAGTGAACTATTTGAAAAAATGCCTCTAAGAAATGTGGTCTCATGGTGATGGAATGTCATTCCATCACCATGAGACCAAATTTCTTCAAGGAATTTGTTCAAACTAATCACTGCCTTGTCTATGATATTGCTTACTATTATGCTTTGATAGATTTATTCCAATCATCCATAGTTTGTTGGAAAGAACCTATTTTAGGCTTTTAGCCATAGCAGCAAGGAAGTGAGTAGTTTGATAAAATGCTTTGGTAGACATGTATGGAAAATGTGGTAGCATAGAAAAGGCGGTGAGCTATTTGAAAAAATGTCTCAAATAAATGTGGTCTCATGGTGATGGAATGGCATTCCATCACCATGAGACTGCATTTTTTTGAGGCATTTTTTCAAACTACTCATGGCCTTGTCTATGCTATTA
Source organism: Sequoia sempervirens (assembly GCA_007258455.2). Taxonomy (NCBI): domain Eukaryota; kingdom Viridiplantae; phylum Streptophyta; class Pinopsida; order Cupressales; family Cupressaceae; genus Sequoia; species Sequoia sempervirens. The sequence goes on along the minus strand of VDFB02295417.1, from coordinate 61,179 downwards.
CTTACTATTATCCTTTGATATATTTTTTCCAAGCATCCATAGTTTTTTGGAAAGCCCCTTTTTTATGCTCTTAGCCATAGCAACGAGGAAGTTCAAGTAGTTTGATAAAATGATTTGGTAGACATGTATGGAAAATGTGGTAGCATAGAAAAGGTGTTAAGTTGTTTGAAAAAATACCTCAAAGAAATGTGGTATCATGGTGATGGAATGGAATTCCATCACCATGAGACCACATTTCTTCGAGAATTTTTTTTGAACTACTCACTGCCTTGTCTATGTTATTGCTTACTATTGTGCTTTGATATATTTTTTCCAATCATCCATAGTTTGTTGGAAAGCACCTATTTTAGGATTTTAGCCATAGCAACAAGGAATTGAGTAGTTTGATTACTATTCTTTGGTAGACGTGTATGTAAAATGTGGTAGCATAGAAAAGGAAGTGAGTTTTTTGAAAAAATGCCTTAAGGAAATGTGGTCTCATGGTGATGGAATGGCATTCCATCACCATGAAACCACATTTCTTCGAGGTATTTTTTAAAACTACTCACTTCCTTGTCTATGCTATTGCTTACTATTATGCTTTGATATATTTTTTCCAAGCATCCATAGTTTGTTGGAAAGCACCTATTTTAGTATTTTAGCCATAGCAACAAGAAAGTGAGTAGTTTGACAAAAATGCTTTGGTAGACGTGTATGGAAAATATGGTAGCACAGAAAAGGCGGTGAGTTGTTTGGAAAAATGCCTCAAGAAATGTGGTCTCATGGTGATGGAATTGCATTCCATCACCATGAGACCACATATCTTTGAGGCATTTTTTCAAATTACTCACTGCCTTGTCTATGCTATTTCTTACTATTATTCTTTGATAGATTTTTTCCAAGCATCCATAGTTTGCTGGAAAGCACCTTTTTTAGGCTTTTAGCCATAGCAGCAAGGAAGTGAGTAGTTTGATAAAATTATTTGGTAGACATGTATGGAAAATTTGGTAGCATAGAAAAGGTAGTGAGTTGTTTGAAATAATTCCTCAAGGAAATGTGGTCTCATGGTGATGGAATGGCATTCCATCACCATGAGACCACATTTCTTCAAGGAATTTTTTCAAACTACTCACTACCTTGTCTATGTTATTGCTTACTATTATGCTTTGATATATTTTTTTCCAAGAATCCATAGTTTGTTGGAAAGCACCTTTTTTTAGGCTTTTAGCCATAGTAGCAAGGAAGTGAATTGTTTGAGAAAATGATTTGGTAGAAATGTATGGAAAAAGTGGTAGCATAGAAAAGGCAGTGAGCTGTTTGAAAAAATGCTATGGATGCTTGGAAGAAATATGTGAAAGAATAATAGTAAGCAATAAAATAGACAAGGAAATGAGTTGTTTGAAAAAATTCCTCAAAGAAATTAAGTCTCATGGTGATGGCCATCACCATGAGACCACATTTCTTTGAGGAATTTTTTTCAAAAACCTCATTGCCTTGTCCATCACCATGAGACCACATTTCTTTGAGGATTTTTTTCAAACAACTCATTGCCTTGTCTATGTTATTGCTTACTATTATTCTTTCATATATTTCTTCCAAGCATCCATAGCATAGACAAGGCAGTGAATTGTTTGAAAAAATGCCTCAATAAAAAGTGGTCTCATGGAATTCCATGACAAGCAAATTCAATTGGCAGCTGCTCCTAGTTATTACTTATGCTATGTGAATTAATTGCATCACTGCTTATGTTGACTTTCTAAACAACTGTATTGTAGTTGAAATTTTATCATCTATCAACATCTAGTTATTAGTTATGCAATGTGAAGTAATTCTTTGAGTTTGAAATATGTGTAATGCAATGTAATCAACGATATGAATATAAACTACAAAAATATATTAAGTACAATTCATTAGTTAAACTCTTTATTCTATTACCTATGTGAAGGTTTTTCCAACTCCACTGGCACTGGGAGGTGTTCCCACAAAACCTCCAATATTAGCCTATTCAATATCCAAAATTAGATATTAGAATAACATTCATATAACAATTTTATTCACATGTAATAAATTTATAATTGTTTACTAGTTACATACCTCAGCGGTAGATGTCGTGGAGTAATAAACTGGTGGAGGGCCAGTGTATCCAGTATCAACACTGTGACCTTGAAATATTATTACAATCATTAAACTAAATTAGTTAATCTTGCATTTCAAAAATGAAATTTAATAAATTCAATTCAATGAGCATGCTAACATTTACTTGAGTATCAATTTTGAAAGCCTCATTCAAATTTTCAGTTGTCATCACCATCTTCGTAGCTATAAACATATCCTGCGAACTAGCCTCATGAGTGCCTGTGGGGTCATATGTACAAGTTGACTTGCAAACCTAAGAAGAATGGGGTGGAAGCCTACCCCTTGAACACTCCACTGGATGGTGTTGTACTACAAGACTAGCATGTTAGATGATACTCTAGGTCAAAGAGTTGATAGACTACAAAGTTTCCACCTCAACACTCTCCTTTGTGACGAAAGGGATAACGACGTGATCATGAGTTGGCCTACTGAGAGCTCATCTCCCTTGTTGCTGAATATCCAATTGTGCACCAATTCTATCTTGTGCCGACCCCCTACCTGTCCCCTGAAAGTCCCTCATATCAAAATAGTTAGGGATTTTATTGAGGATGAACTCACAATAGAGTTTCCTTAAGAAATATTGGGGGACTTCGCAATTGTTGCATGGTGGATAGTCAAAAACCATATACCACCTATCCCAAAAAGTTGTTCCTAATCCCTTGGTGGTGGCACCAATGGATAGGAAACCTCTTGGGATTAAGTTCAATATTTTGATTTGTGTGTGGGTTAATGAATAGTGAGCACAAATCATATTTTGTATTTTTTTCATCTTTTACTTCTTTATATGATAATTTATCTGCATAAAAATTCCTAGATGCTTGCCTCCTAACTACCCAACCACTTAATTGTTTTCTAATTGCATCTACATGTTTTAACATTTCTTGAAGTGAAATCAAAAGTGTTCTTCTTTCCATGGTTGAACTTTGGAACGTTCAACCTCGTGATTAACTCAATCTATTTTTTATTGTTTTTAATTACCCCCATTAAATTTTTCTAAGTTCTAGGAGGATGTTGAGGAATTGGTGGAGGATATTTTTGTTGTGGTTGTTGAGGATTTTGAGGAGTTTTTTTAGGTTCATTAACATCTCCTACAAATTAAAAAATGAATATAAAAAACAACCTAAAATTACCTATTTAACAATAAATTCACAAAAAAAAAATGCTTACTTGTTTGACCTCCCCATCGACATGGCAGCATCCTACCAAAAAAATTACAACAAATTGATGAAGAAATCAAAAGTTAAGCTCCTTCCAAAATGCAGGTATGCAAACAAAGGGTTTCTTGGTGGCATGCAACAAAAAAAATAGTGAGAATAAAATGAAGTTGTTTTCTTTCTTTTGTTTTAATGAGCTATAATGCGCTCACATTATAATGCGAGCGTATTATAGGCTTGATGTGACCAAGCCTTTGGCTTGGTCACACCAAGCCATAACACGATCATGTTATAACACGCTTGTGTTATAGCCTATCAAATTATTTTTGAAAATTTGGCCAGTTTTTGGCCCCCCATCTTTTTGCACCCGCCCATGAGAACATTATAATGTGCTCATATTTATACTTTCTTTGAATATTCCAATAAGGAGAGAGGATATAAAGTAGGAAATATAGAGGGGAGAGAGAAAGAGAAAAATATAAATATGGAGATAGAGGTAGAGATGAAGAGGAAGAGAAATAGAGAGCGAGCTAGAGTGAGAGATATAGAGGGTGAGATAGAATGAGAGAGAAAGAAGGATGGACGAAGGGAGAGGGAGGGGAGAGATAGAGGGGAATATGAGAAAACAAAGAGATACAGGGGGATAGATAGGTCTAGATATGGAGAGAGAGAGAGGGAGGGAGGAGGCATAGATCATAGGGAAATATGGGAATAGAAAAGGGGAGATAGGAAGGGAAGGAGAGGAAGAGAGAGGGGGGGAAATAGATGGGTCTAGAGATAAACAAATAAAGATTGAGAGATGGAGAGATAGAGAGGAAGATAGGGAGGGAGGGAGAGAATGGGGGATATATAGGTCTAGAGATAGAAAAATCAAGATAGAGGGAGGCAATATGGAGATATACAAGGAGGGGGGGTCATAGGGAAATATAGGGGAAGAGAGGAGGGTCCAAATATGGGAAGAGAAATAGAGAGAGGTAGAGATAAATAGGGGGAGAAAGGTAGGGAGAAAGGGAAAGAAAGAGAGAAAGGGAAAGAAAGAGAGAAAGGGAGGATAGATAGGTCTAGAGATAGAAAATTAAATATGGAGGAAGAGGTATGGTGGAAACCTAAATTTTTTATGGTCTCATAACATTTCATGGTCACATTTATAATTTCTCATACCTTGTTGCCACTAAGGTCTAGGGTTTATAGTTTTCATCACATATGCACCCTTGATCCTCTTATCGGCCTATGTTTTCTCATTCACCGGTTGCTTAAGTGGCATCTTATGGTCTTCATCATCATTGTTAACTGGCCCCAACACTTTGGTCACCCATGTAATGCCCTGTCTTGTAACCTAAAGAATGTTGCATTGATTACGAAAGTGTAATAATTTTTTTTTTCAATTTCACATAAAAGTAAACACCAAATTTTCTCTTTCAATCTTACTATTTTAATAATAATTAACCTTAAACTTTCAAGCATCTAATAAATAATACCTTTTTTAAATACTAATGTATTTTCTTTATATTATAAATATATATATCAATTAAAAGAAAAGCATATATACATATATATATATATATAGTATTAAATAATCATAATTTTGAAATTTGCGAGCATTAAGCAAACCCAAAATTCACAAATCAATCATAAAGCAAAATTCGAAATGAAAATAAAGATTCATTTTCTTTTATTTGCAAACAAAACCCATATACAGGGTTTGTTGGTTGTACACACAGTCGGCCATGAAAGGTCACGGTTTGTGTGGGTAGTGCTGGCTACCTCCACAGTCGTCGCCCTTCATGGGCAGCTATGGGGGTAGCCCTAACACTCTAACAAATAAAATTTATTTCAAAATTTCATAAAGAATTAAACTCTTTGTTTTTATTTAATTCCGACTACAGATTTAATTCTGTTTCTCTAAAATTTCAAACCCCAATTCATCCGTACGACGATTCTTCATAAAACCCCCCTTTTTAAATAAAATTTATTTGGTATATATACAAGTTTTGAATGCATATATATATATATATATAACCCAAAACTAATTGCTCAAGAAGAGAAAACCGTAAATAAAATTTTCTACAGACAGATTTGATCAAATAACACATAAGTTTCAATTTTGGGATTACAATTTTTGTCATCACAGAGGTTTCTTTTCTCAAAATTTGTAACAGAGATTTCTTTTAATTTTTTTTGAATCTTTTCTATTGTTTAACAATATCCTTCAGGTTGCTCTGTAGTTTTACTATAAAATCTTGTTTTCTTGAATTTCTCATAGAGAGACAACAAATTTCTACAGGATATTTTATCGAGAAGAACAAAAGCTTTTAATAAAAAATTCTTCTACAGGCAATCTTTTAAATTCACAAATTTTAATAAAACTTGCAAAAATCTAATTTCTTTACACAGGCAATTTTTTCAAAAGAAAATAAACAAAATAAATAAACAGAGAAAAAAACCTATAGCTTGAAGAATTTTTCTGTTAAAGAGAAGCTTTTCCTATTGCGTGCAACTTCCAAAGCCTTTTCAAATCACCACTTTATAGAAGAATGCAAATTTCTATCCAGAAGCAATCCCAAAACTTCTTCCAGAAGCATTAAGCAAAACCCAAAGGAAATCACAAATTAGCACAATTCCAAATTTTCTTAGCAAAACTCTGTTCTTTTCATTTCCCATGAAGTGATTTCTTGTTTTCCCCAAATCACATAATATCTTCTCTGAGAGAATCCTCAACAAGAAAAAATGCAATAAATTTAACTAACACATATGTCAAGAAGAAAATATCTTCTAACAAACTCACAGGTGATTCTTTCTTTCCTCGCTTATCAAGAATTTAATTTATTTTAAAGAATTAAAGAATTCAAAATTCAATTTCCTTTTGATTTTATTTCCTATTTAAAATTTTATTTCCCACAAAGCATTTAATTTTATATTTAATCTATTCTCATAATAAAAATAACTTTAATCAATTAATTTATTTATTTAGTAAAATAATTTTAATCTCAATGATGAAATTATTTTACCAATAAACTAATTTAATTAACTAAATAAAATACGAAGCTTTTAATTACTTTATTTAAAATTAATTTAAATAAGCATTAAATTAAATAACATTAATCTAATACTAAATTCACAAAATAAACTTTATACAACAAATGATAAAAACAAACCAAACAAGACAACTAAAAATACCAAACCTAAACTGATGACATATTGTGACTAGGTTTGAGACTAGACTAGGAAAAACCTTGTTACTACCTCCCAATCAACATTTATGTTGAGTCTTGACACGCTCAGACCTGTGAAACCAGGTGGAGTCGGTGTCATATACCTGCAATCCTACAAACATACAAATAACATACATATATATATAATCTATGATTTAAACACACTGTGTGGAGAAAATCATGAAAATCACAGGGCACTCATGAGCGAGTGATGTAACTCTGTTCTCCACACCAATACACATCACATCAAACTGATAGAATAAACATCAACTATTCTACCATAAACATATATTTATAGCAATAACATCTGAAATAAACATCTATGCTAACATAAAGTATGTCAAAAATTAATTACCACCATACAATGTATCATCACATCACAAAATAAATCCACCATCGCTCTAATGTTAGTGATCAATACACCAAAACAAAGTACCAAGGTCTATCAAAGTGAAAACATGCTAACATAAAACATACGCAAAATGGAGGGGTACTACATCCTCCCCCCCTAGGATCAGGCTTGCTCTTGAAAGCCTACGAACAGATAGGGATAAAGTTCCCTCATGCATGTCACATCCTCCCAAGTAGCAGAAGCCTCATGACTAGGATCCCATTGGATCCTCACCTGGTTAATTGTTATTCAATGTATGCTTTTAAGTTTATGTGAAATAAATACATGCTATGTTAAATATTGTTGTCATCTATGGGATTTTCAAGTAGTGTGTCGTCGCGTTACTTAAGGAATGTTTGCAATAAGTTAAGTAAATGATTACACTTTTAAAAAAGTTTATCACACTTTCATAGTCAATGCATCATTCCTTAGGTTACAAGATGAGGCATTACAACCCGTCGAGCCTAGGAGGTCCCCATTTAAAAAAAACTTATGCCCACATGCTTTTAGCATCATTCAAGTCTACCACTGGTAGTTCATCACTCATTTCCTATTCCTTTGAATCCACCCATGAACATCTCATGACAAGTGATACATGGTCTTTCCTACTACCTTAGGTCTATCGCCCATCGCGTGTTACATCCTCACCACTTGAAGGTGACCCTCGATGAGTGATGTGGTTAAGTATTTAACCCATCGCTAGCCTTACCCCTATCGCTGGTTGCTTCACGTAGTCTAAAGGTGAACCCATGACCGTCAATGGGTGGATTCTCTCCCCATCGCATGGGCTTGATGCATCGTGGGTTGATATTTCTCAATGAGAAGCGAATGAGTGATGAGCGATAGGATTTAAATCTCCAGCTAAGATCCTCCTGCGATCAAAATCAACGGTTGATATCTCATCGCTGGATTCTCATACATTACTTGATGAGGTCCCAAAGAAAAACTAGAAGACATGATGGGTGATAAGAGTTGGGTTTTTGGCTAAAATCATCTTGTGATCAAGATCGATGGTGAGCAAGTTGATCATTATGGATTTTGGATACAGATGGGTACGTGGTAGTTTTAAAGCACCTCATCGTTGTTTCTAAGTATAGGAATAAAAGCAAGTGGTGATCTTTAATGGTCCTCATTGATTGATTTTTAAATCCTGAATGATTGACGGCCAAGATCCAACATGTAGTGATCAATTTTTTGCTCGCTCAAGCGAGCCAAGGTGGCCCTTAAATGCAACTCGCTTCTAATTCCTCTATTTAATAAGAATTTCCTGTAGTATGTTTGATCATTTGCAATTATCAAGGCATACAAATAATTGCTACAGGTACTAGAGGAGAGAATTTTGAGTATTGAACGAATTATCACAGAGGTGGCGGTGTAATATCCCATGGTCTATAAGTGTGCATGCATGCATTTTAGTGGTATTGTTGCTATAGCTCAATTGTACTCTATATTGTCTTGTTTGGGGCTCTTGGGGTTCTCATTTATGTGAGTGGAGATTCTCTGAAGGTTTTTTCTAGTGTTTCTCCTACAAGATAGGCTTTGGTTGAAAAATGAGTGAGCCAAGTACTCCTTCTACACCAGTTCGATGGTCTAGGAGGTTGAATATGCAGGAACCATTTGCATGTGTCTAAAGGAAAACCCATTATGGTAGAAATGGAAATTTTCCTGAAGGGTAAGAGGAGTGTTTGAAAGAAGGTTGAGAAAGTTACTATCCAAAGTACTTACAATCTAAGAAATAGGACTATTTCAGAAGAATTAGTCAAATTTAGAGGAAAAGGGCTTGTTGAGTCTGAGAATGAATTGAAGAAGTAGAGTAATGGTTTGAGGGTCTGTTTAGGGAAGCCCAGTGTTCCTGTTGTGATTTATGATAGTTCTTCAAGTGAGGAAGGAGGAGCTGGCCCTGATTCTATCCATTGTCCCATTTCCCTTGTTCCCTATGATGATTCAGATGATGAGGTGATAATTGCTACTCCAATTTCTGTCAAGAAACCAAGTGAGGGTGTCTACTCAGCTGCTGACAAGGCCAAGTAGCACTCGCATTCTCCTATTGAATGGTGTGTGGTTTTTGTACTTTTGTGTGACTCGACCTTCTTGTGGTTGGTTCATTAGTCTGCATCATTGGTACTGATGGTGACTTCCCCAGTGTTGGTGAACATGCTGATTTTGATAAAAATTGCTTTTGGAAGGCCTGTGTACGCTTCTCCAGCCAATTGCTTGGCACTCTTTTTTCCTTTTTTTTCTTTCTTGTGGTGAAGGAATGATTGAATATAATGATTTGGGAAATGGACCAAATGAAATAAAATAAAATTTGAAATGATTATGAAATGTAACTGTAATGAGTCTAATACTTTTTGCTCCCTTCAATTATAAAAGGGATTTCAAGGCTCATTACAGAGGTCAAAATTTTGAGTCTAGAATGGTCTGGGTAGAATTTAAGTGTAGAAAAAAAATGTAATGCAAAAGGCTTGATGAATCCGCTGGCTAATCGTCTTGAGTATAGGTCTTATATATAATAGTCTTAAATTGTTCTACATGAATTACTGATATCGAAACAAATCTAAATTCTAAAGCATGTACTCTCCTTTGTACACTTTTGAAAATTATAAATGAAATTATCAAGGGTCTTTTCATTTGTAATCAATGGTTTAATTTAATGTATGGCTTTGTATCTTTTCTTTTAGCTCAAAGGGTTAATTAAAAGCTTAGGGAGAGTCATAGGTCTGTAAGAATTTGCAAAGGATTCGATAAGAAGTCATGTTTTGGATATTGTGAGTTTTTGTATTGCAAGGCATTATGAAAATAGTCCATCTACTTCAGAATTAAATAATTTATGTATGACTGAGTATTCCATATTTGACTCCATTTACCCAATTGATGAGGCACTGGCATGTTTCTCAAGAATTCATGCAGTCAAATGAATTAGTAATATGCCTAGCCATAGGTTCAAAATAAGAACAATACTTATTAAAATCATGTCAATTCTGAAATGTAAATTTGAAATACATCCTCATTCCTAGTAAATGGAAAATTATTTACTCAAAGATCAGCCAAATCCTTAGTGAATTTTGTTTATTTACCTGTAGTAGGAACCCATTTGTGAAGAATTGTTCTCCATTTTAAAAAATTAGAATGAACACAAATCGAGAAATACCCTCCCAGGTCCCACATAACCTAAAGTGCAAGAGTAACGACCTCATAATTCTTTACTTGTTGTGTTGGCCACTAGCCTAGGGATGTCTTGAACATAAGGATTGGCTATCCTTTAGAGAATTCTAGTGTTCAACTAGAAAAAACACAAACAAAATTGGCGAATTTGTTGGGGAATTTTCATTCTCCAAACACATATCCATGTATCATAGAGTCAAATTTTGTAGTAATTTTGAACACCTTGTTAAGATATTGACCAATTCTTGAACCTAGAAGGAGATTTGATTGCAACAAAGTTTGAAGGATTTGAAAGTGACTCTGTTGTGGAAGCAAACTCAGAACATATTTTATTTTGAAGAAACTTCATCTCATTTGAAGTTTAATCCTCTATGATAAGAGGTGGTGACTCTGACTAATGAACCTGATAAAGAAAACATCAAAACCTCAGATCCTTAGACTTACAGACAAAATCTAGGCAGCTGCTCTAAATTTCCATGTATTCTCATGAATCTGAAGAAAATATTATCACATTTGTAAGTAATTTGTGGGAATTTTCAAGATATACGATATAAATGATTCCCTATTAGGTGAACTAGCACTAAATGAGGGAATAATATTGGTAATTTAGCATGCCTTTGAATGTGAATTGCAATTAGTCCATTGTCATAAATAAGCATGTTGTATTGTAAGATCTTAAGAAAAATTCATAGGAGGTGTTCATTGTAAAGGATTAAGGTCGTAATTGTTGAAAGGAATTTGAATTACCAAGTTAAATTGCAAAGAAAATTTTATAATCCTCTTTTAAGGAGTGAGGGTGCACTACCAAGTTGCACATTTTGGTGTAGATATTAATGTAACCATGCATGATGGACAACCTTTGTTGTGTCAAGGGGATTTTAGTATCGAGAGGTACGGAGCCATTAGTTTTGGTAACATTTATGGTTATCCAAATGTTTTACCACCTAAGATCAAAGATAGGATACAAAAATTTGATGGTGCAAAAACTGAATTAGCAAGCAAACATCTGCAAGAGTTTGTTGACATGATGAGAGATTATGAATTGGACTTTGAAGATGTTTTCATGAAATTGTTTGTTCAGTCCTTAAGAGGAGATGCTAGAGATTGGTTCTCTTATTTTCCAGCATCCTCCATATATTCATGGGATGAATTGAGAGCAATTTTCATTGAACAATTTGGTGAAAGGATTGATCCAGTCTTAATAAGACAAAGGTTCATGAACATGGAGAAAGGAGAAGATGAGTTAGTTCCCTCTTTCAATCTTAGATTCTCAAATATTATAAGAGAGATCCCTAAGAGCATAAGGCCAAATGATGAAAAATGTTTGGTGGTATACTTGGGTGCATTTGATAAAAAGATGAGTTGTCTCCTAAGAGATAAGAAGCCCACAACATTGCATTAGGCATATCAAATTGCCATAGAAATTGAAAATAATTTGAAATACTCCATGATGAAGGGATACTCAACCACCAATGCTATTCATCCTAACACATTTCATGTAGATACAACTGGTGGATAAATTAATAGAAATTTGTGCCAAGGTGATAAGGATTATATTGTTCCAATTCCTCCAACATTACAATATGAGGATCATGGTAAAACCCAAGAGAAAAGTTCACAGGATCAAAGCAAAGCTGATAAGGTATTTTCTGCCAAGAGTTTACATGAGATGAAAAGGTATCAAGGGGAATCACTCTATCATCTATTTTCTAGGTTTGTGGATACTTTATTAGAGATACCTAGAAATGCTTGACCAAAAGACTCAGTATGTATTCATTTGTTTTGTAAAATGTATCAATCAGGATTGAGTACTTTATCAAAGGAATTGAAGCCTCACAATTTGAGCCAAGTAATTGATTGGATAAGGGTTGTAGAGGAGGCTAAGAATGAATACACATGACAAGTATTACCTCAGAGTGTCACCAGTGACTACCATAATGAGGAGGATCCAAGGTTGGTGTAGGCATGTCAAGAGGATGTGTTAGAATGTGAACAATCGGTTGATGAATGTTGTCACTTCACAAGTAGTATAGATGAAGATACACAATATGACGACAAGGAAATGGTGCATAATTTTCATCTTTGGGGTGTCCTAGATGGTGATAAAATACAAGGGGAGGCCCTACAGCCTGATTTGATTAGAGGAAATGGTGCACAAATTAGTGACCAAGGTGATGAAATTGAACTTGGTCAGTCCTCTGTTGATTGTAATTCTTCTTATGAAATGGAGATGGAATCTCTCACTTCAATTAGAGGACATGTTGATAGCCTTGAAAAGGTGCACCTACTGGGGAGTAGGCAATTTTCTTCATGTGAAGAGTTCTTAGAATGTGGATCAATAATTTTGAATTCAAATGATTAAGAGGGTGTTGAAAATGTTTCTCTTTGCTCTTCAAGTGATTACACTGACTTTGAATGCACTAATGACCCCAAGGATTGGGACCCTCATATTGAGAAAGCAGGGGCATATGTGACATAAATGAAGGTGTGGAAAAACCCCTTATTTGATGAGCCTCCATCTTCATCAGTTGATAGAAATGATGATACCTACTGGTGTAGAAACAATCCAATTTTTGTTGAAAATATCGATGAGTTCTTGGCAAGTACTACTTGCGAATATGAAGGATACGTATAAATGAGACATTAACAAGTAATGAAGATCAGGTTGACACTAAGGTTTTTGAACCTATCCTTGAAGAAGGTAACTTTGATCCAATGGTTGCATAGCCACATGAAATATGGTGTGGTACAAGTATTTATGAAGTTGCTTGCCCACAGGTGGATAAGCAAATTGTGTCTGATGATTACCAAGAGTGTAACTCAGATTTGTTGATAATTAAATGTGATAGTTGTTCACATGGTGAAGAATTTGAAGATGAAGGTGAACATATTTTCCATGATGACAATACTAAATACAGTGTTGTTATTGAGGGAGAAATAGATGAATATACTCATTTTTTTATGGTCCTTGGCTATGTGCTTGAAACAGTGGTTGAATTGTCAACCACACATATGCAAGAGGATGATATCCATATTGACAAAGGAGGAAACCCCTTCTTGAATAATCAATTGATGCACCTAGATGGGTACATTGATCCTAAACTAGCATTGTTACATATTGATGAAGAGAAATAATTTGATGAACTTTCAGATTATGCTGATATTGTAAGACTATTTGACCTATGTGAAGAGAAACTTAGGGGTGTAGACAACATGAGGTATGATGTTAACTAGTATGAATGTGCTTGTGAATTCCTTACAGATACCCCTCATATTTTGGAACTTTTCATGGAATTGCTTCCATCTAATGAGGATAACACTCATGTCAAGTACAATGAAGGTGTTGTTGAATATGAACCTTTTCTCTTTCATACTTCAAAAGCTTGGCCTAGTATACAGTGGAGTGTTTATGAAGGATTTCAATTCGATGAACAAATTGAATGTGATGTTACAACTCATGATCAAGTGGAATATGAATGTTTTATCTTTCCAATTCAATTAGATGAGCCTATGGTGCAACAAGTTGATGAATAGAGTAGTTTCATAGCAAGTGGAATTGATGATCTCAATCATGGTGATGTTGGTTGCTCAAAAATGCATAATGCACATGTTGATCCTTTGCTATCAAAGCAGGATAAGGTATTTGATAGAGAAAATAACTGCTTCTAAATTTTGGGGGCCATTAGGCCTCCATTTTGGAGAATGAATCCTAAGAAATTATAAGAGAAGGCTTCTAGGATTGGAAATGAGAGATAAATTATTTTCCCCTATAATCGATGCTCTTGATTTGTTGTTCTTATTCCTAGTTTTTGTGCCCTTTTGTTGGTCTACTTCTACCAGAGATCTGAGATCTTTCTATGGCTACAAGAGGCATACATCCTTAGTAGGAGCCACTAGTCGAACCCTAAATTTTTTACTGTCCCATAACATTTCATGGTCACATTTCTGATTGCTCATACCATGTTGCCACTAAGGTCTAGGGTTTATGGTTCTCATTCACATTTTCACCCTTGATCCTCTTATTGGCCTATGCTTTCTCATTGACTGACTACATTAGGTAACTGATTGCTTAAGTGGCATCTTATGGTCTTCATCATCATTATTAACCAGCCCCACACTTTGGTCACCCATTGAGCCTAGGAGGTCCCCCTTTAAAAACAACATATGCCCACATGATTTTAGCATCATTCAAATCTACCACTGGTGGTTCATTGCTCATTGTGTGTTCCTTTGAAGCTGCTCATGAACATCCCATGATGAAAAATACATAGTCTTTCTTACCACCTTAGTTCTATTACCCATCGTCTGTTACATCCCCACCGCTTGAAGGTGACCCCGATGAGTGATGTGGTTAAGTACTTAACACATCGCTAGCCTTACCACTATCACCAATTTCTTTGTGCAGTCTAAAGGCAGACCCGCGACCACCAATGGGTGGAGTTTCTCACCATTGCACGGGCTTGATGCATCGTGGGTTGAGATTGCTCACTAAGAAGTGAACGAGCGATAGGATTTAAATCTTTGGCTAAGATCCTCCCACAATCAAAATCAATGGCCAATATCTAATCGTTGGCTTCTCATCCATCGCTTGATGAGGTCCCAAAGAAAAACTAGAAGACCCGATAGGTGATAAGAGTTGGGATTTTGGCTAAAATCATCCTATGATCAAGATCAATGTCAAGCAAGCTGATCATTATGGAGTTTGGATATAGACAGGTACGTGGTAGTTTTAAAGCACCTCATCACTGTTTCTAAGTACGGGCATAAAAGCAAGTGGTGATCCTTAATGGGACTCGTTGATCAAATTTTAAATCCTGAATGATCAATGGCCAGGATCCAACATGCAACAATCAATTTTATGCTCGCTCGAGCAAGCTAGGGTGGCCATTAAATGCAACTCGCCTCCAATTCCTCTATTTAATAAGAATTTCATGTAGTTTGTTTGATCATATGCAATTATCAAGGCACATAAATAATTGCTACAAGTACTAGAGGAGCAAATTTTGAGTATTGAATGAATTATCACATAGGTGGTGGTATAATATCCCTTGGTTTGTAAGTGTGCATGCATGCAGTCTAGTGGTATTGTTGCAGTAGCTCAGTTATACTCTGTATTGTCTTGTCTAGGGCTCTTGGGGTTCTCATTTCTATGAGTGGAGATTCTCTGAAGGTTTTAGCTAGTGCTTTTCCCGCAAGATAGGCTCTGGTTAGTGTTTTACTCTAGGAAAAATGAGTGAGCCAAGTACTCCTGCTACACTAGTTCAACGGTCTAGGAGGTTAAATATGAAAGAATCATTTGCATATGTATCTGAAGCCAAACCCATTGATGAGCTCGAAATATGCTCATAATTTGAATATTATGATGTATTTTTAATACCCTTACTCTTATTGCTGATGGTTGTTTTAACTCTTTGATTAAAGGATTTTTATCTAAAATTGGGTAGTATCCTGTACCAACACATTCCTATATTCCTGCAGCTTAACATCTCTGTGTGTCTATATTAATTGCCCTGTTTGACCTCCCGAATGACTGATATAATGCATGTGGTTTTTGGATAATGAAATGGATTTAATATGTGACTAATGAATGTGTATCGTGTTATTTTCCACGCGTGCTTTCTTTCTCTTTTTTCACCATGTGCATCATAGGTTGTTGAAGGAAGCATGAACGAGTCAAAGCGCAATAGATCTCAGCCCTGCAATAAAGTCCATTTCCACCGTGGCATCGAGAAAGTTGTTCCAGCAAAGACTCTCTGACCGGGTCATTGGGAGGAAATCTAAATGATCATTAATCTAGGAAGAGTGGAATACTAAATTCTCTTTGAATCATGTTGAACAGATATGCCTTCATTTATGAGAAGTTTGTTCCTCGGTTTCAGGATGCATTTATGTCCACGTCTTTCTCTATTAGAGTTAGGTAGTTAGTTGCTTTTCTAATATAAATAAGTGTTCCTCCTGTGTGAGTGAGCAAAGAGTGTGTTAAATTTAGTATTATAATGAGAAATAATGTTTTTTGTTAGTTTCCTTACAAGCAAAACAATCAATGTATATGATTCCAAGTTTATGAATAAAAGCTGATGAAGTTTTGAGTTCAATTCTTGCATAAACTAGTTGATGCTTGCTAAGGGGGACCACTTAGTGAGTATCTATAGTTAGTTATTTATCTTCTGTTGATTATAAGTTAGATTTCATTCTTGAAGGTTTCAGCGCAAACTCAGTCTTATATTGTTCCCGCAGCATCGAGAATCCATCCCTGTGTTTGTTTCTGTAGCATAAGGCAGTTCATAGTTTGTTTCTTAGTAATAGTTGTCATGATTTCTGCTTTGATTAAGTTATGCTTAAGTTAAGAAGACTTTACATTACATTCCTGCAGCATAAGTAGAATTGCTTCCAAGCATTTATTTCTAGTAAATTGTGACTGAAACTGGTTCTTAGTGCACATACAGTGCCACTCCATTTCAAGTATACGTTCCCTGGTTTGACAATGTAAATGAACGACATAAGATGTTAGTCACCTACTGGAATGCCCAATTCCTAGGTTAGGATTTGCCATGACTTTTATATCCTTTTGTGGAATCGACCACCCATTATGGCAGAAATGTCAATTGTCCTGAACGGTAAGAGGAGTGTTTGAAAAGAGGTTGAGAAAGTTACTATCTAGAGTACTTACAATCTAAGAAATAGGACTATTTCAGAAGAATTAGTCAAGTTTAAAGGAAAAGGGCTTGTTGAGTTTGAGAATGAATTGAAGAAGTAGAGTAAGGGTCCTAGGGTCTGTTCAGGGAAGCCCATTGTTCCTGTTGTGATTTCTGATAGTTCTTCAAGTGAGGAAGGAGGAGCCAACCTTGATTCTAGTTGTTGTCCCATTTCCCTTGTGCCCTATGATGATTCAGATGATGAGGTGATAATTTCTACTCTATTTTTTTTTCAATAAACCAAGTGAGGGTGCCTACTCAGTTGCTGACAAGTATAGGTATCACCTATGTTCTCCTACTGAATGGTGTGCAATATTTGGATTTTTTTTGTGACTCGACCTTCTTGTGGTTGTTTCATTAGTCTGCGCTATTGGTACTGATGGTGACTTCCTCGGTGTTGGTGAAAATGCTGATTTTGATAACAACTCCTTTTGGAAGGCTTATGTACGCTTCTCTGACCAATTACTTGGCACTATTTTTTTATTTTTTCTTTCTTTCCCATGGTGAAAGAATGATTGAATATAACAGTTTAGGAAATGGCCAAAATGAAATGAAATTAATTTTGAAATGATTATGAAATGTAATTGTAATGAGATCGATGCTTGTTGCTCTCTTCATCTATAAAAGGGATTTCAAGGCTCATTACAGAGGTTAAAATTTTGAGTCTAAAATGGTCTGGGTAGAATTTAAGTGCAGAAAACAAATGTAATGCAAAAGACTTGATGAATCTACTAGATAATTGTCTTGAGTATAGGTCTTATATGTAATAGTCTTAAATTGTTCTACATGAATTATTGATATCAAAACAAATCTAAATTCTAAAGCATGTACTCTCCTTTGTACACTTTTGCAAATTATAAATGAAATTATCAAGGATCTTTTCATTTGTCATCAATGGTTTAATTGAATGTATGGATTTGTTCCTTTGCTTTAGCTCAAAGGGTTATTTAAAAGCTTAAGGGGAGTCATATGTCTATAATAATTTGCAAAAGATTCGATAAGAAGTCATGTTTTGGATATTGTGAGTTTTTGTATTGCAAGGCATTACAAAAATAGTCCATCTACTTTAGAATTAAATAATTTTTGTATGACTAACTATTCCATATTTGACTCCATTTACCCAATTGATGAGGCATTGGCTTGTTTGTCAAGAATTCATGCAATCAAATGAATTAGTAATATGCCTAGCCATAGGTTCAAAATAAGAAAAATTCTTATTAAAATCGTGTCAATTCTAAAACGTAAGTTTGAAATACATCTTTTTTCCTAACAAATGGACAATTATTTACTCAAAGATCAACCAAATTCTTAGTGAATTTTGTTTATTTTCCTGTAGGAGGAACCCATCTGTGAAGAAGTGTTCTCCATTTTAACAAATTAGAATGAACACAAATCTAAAAATACCCTCCCTAGTCCCACAGAACCTAAAGTATAGGAGTAAAGACCTCAAAATTCTTTACTCATTGTGTTGGCCACTAGCCTAGGGATGTCTTGAACATAAGGATTGGGTATCCTTTAGACAATTATGGGGTTGAACTAGAAAAAACACCAATAAGATATAGAGAGGGGGATAAAAGGAGGGAGAGATCATAGGGAAATATGAAAAGAGAAAGAGATGGGGGGAAAATATGGAAAGAGAAAGAGAGAGAGCAAGAGAGAGAGAGGTAGAGATGGAGAGGGGGAGAAAGGGAGGGAAGGAGGGAAATGAGGTAGGAAGGGAGAGGTGGAGAGAGAGGGGGGATATATAGGTCTAGAGATAGAAAAATACAAATGTAGAGAGGAAGAGAGAAAGAGGGAGGGATGAGAGAGATGGGAGGGGCTAGCCTAGATATATAGGCAAATAGAGATGGAGAGACAGGGGGCCATAGAGAAATATAAGGGAAGAGAAAGAGAAGGAGAGATAGGTAGAGATAGAGAGGGGGAGATAGGGAGGGAGGTGGGAGAACAACGGGAAAGGATGCAGTGAGGGAGAGGTAGAGAGAGGGGGGATATATAGGTCTATAGATAAATAAATAAAGATGGAGAGATGGAGAGATAGAGAGGGAAAGAGGAGGGAGGAGGGAGAGATCATATGGAAATATGGGAAGAGAGAGAGGGGGAATATGGGAAGAGAAAGAGATCTTGGTAGAGATAGAGATAGAGGGAGGGAGAGATAAATAAAATGAGGGAGAAGGAGAGAGAGAGAGAGAGGGCTAGAGAGATGGAGAGATAAAGAGATAAAGATAACGAGAGAAAGAGATAGAATGAGAAATATGTAGAGAGAGTTAGAGAATAAAATAGAAATATAAATATAGAGGTCTACAAAGAGGGAGAGAGGGAGAATGAGAGAAATGTTTTTTTCTTCGTACAAACACGAGCATTATAATGTGCTTGCATTTGTATCTGCTTTGGGTACTACTAACCCTAAGGGTTGAAT
Organism: Sequoia sempervirens; assembly: GCA_007258455.2. Lineage (NCBI taxonomy): Eukaryota > Viridiplantae > Streptophyta > Pinopsida > Cupressales > Cupressaceae > Sequoia > Sequoia sempervirens. The sequence goes on along the minus strand of VDFB02295417.1, from coordinate 42,031 downwards.
TTTCCTTGGGAATCCAATCCAAAGGATTGGGCTTGCATATACATGCCTAAAGATGTGTTTTTTGTAAATTATACAAAAATGACTAAATATTGAGTGTTCTCTCCATCAAGTTTTCACATGTGTCCTTCAATTTTGAGTTAAAAAATACCACAATAACATTGAGATCTCCCTTAAATTTTTAATAATGTATTTTTCCTACATTTCAAATATGTTAAGGTTTTGATATTTAATTACTTTTGCTAGTGTCTCCATTTTTTGTTGAAAGCCTATGTATGGTATTTTTGGTTTCATTTTTTAATTCATCAAAATTTGAAACAAATTACATTTTTACAAACTAGACTATTTTATACACATTTAAAAAAATTGATTAGTTGCCAAAAAATTTAGGGGGGAAAACGCTCAAATTTTTATTTTTTAATATATGTTGACTTTGAAAATTAGTAAAAAAATCATATATTCATTAAAAATGAGCAGAAAAATTAGGCATAAACTACATGGTGTTTGTTAATTTTTTTACCAAAGTGATTTTTGAAATACTAAAAATAATTTAACATTTTAGGGGAGCACATTAGACATGCTATGTTATGTTTTTTTGACAAAAATAGGAGCACTTTACATGTGCTCCCCCTATTTGAATCCCTTAATCTTCACCATTTTTAAAACAAAATAGTAGTTTAGAAAGTAGATTCAGAGCACTACTACTCTTGTTCTTGTCTCGTCTTCAAATTTTGAGTGTATCTATCTTCAATTTCTCATCCAAGATCAATTTATCCTTATTTTTAAAAAAAGGCCACTCAAGACTCCCTTTTTCTCCCTCATTCCATGCACCTACCTGCATATATTTAAATACCATAAAAGAATATTGTAAGAAAAATAATTGTTAAAATGTTAAATATTTTCATTAGGAGATCTACTAATAATTACATAAGTATTGTTGGGTACCTTTGCTAATTGATCTACCACCACTTGATCTTTTCATAAGACAAATTTAAGATCAAATTCCATAAGTAAGATAAACTATCATGTTCATTGACTAAAAACATTGGCTTTAGAAAAGAAAAAATAATTATAAAGGTCAACTTTGACTATAACATGTATCTCATAATGTAATATATAATCTATCCATTTGCATGAAGAATACACCATTTCCAAGCTTAACTTTTTTTTTTAAAGAAAAATATATCGTCTCATAATATAACAATGTACAATTGATATAATAAACATCACATTTTGTATTTTCTTCATTTTTCACTAATACACCATCAATGGATAATTTTGTAATTAAAATATTTAATAAGAAGCATTTCTATTTTCTCCATTTTATACTAAAAACCATCAATGGTTAATTATGCTTTCCATGTCTAATAGACATAAAGTCTCATCATGATAACACTAAAAATAAAGACTTGTGTATAAAACTAAATATAAAGACTCATAATGTATAACACTAAAGATCCCATGAATATCAAGGTGGGGGGAGCATGAAAAGAAAGACTCATCATGATAACACTAAAGATCTCATGAATATCAAAGTGGGAGGAGCATCGAAAGAAATAACATTATGTAAAGGCAAGGATGACTCCATATGTTTTGATAAGTTATGACCACTAGAAAAAAAATTAAAAATAAAATAGGATAATATGCGTGATCTAACACCATATAAATGTAAAATAAATAAAAATATTGATCTAACATCATACAAATGTATAACTATAAAAAAAATTTGTATACATTTATAAATACATGTAGCATTAATGTCCTAGAGTTGTAAAGCTTACATGTATCATGAAAATTGTAAAGCTTATGTCATTAAAATCAAACACCTAATAAGAAACCCTAAGCAAGATAGAATAGGAGGTGTAAAGCTTGCATGTATCATGAAAAATCAAAAAGTTATGTCATGAAAATCATGACATTTGGTAAGAAACCCTAAGCAACCCTAAGCAAGATAGAATAGGAGGTGTTTAAAATAACCATAACATGTGATACATAAAACATATCACAAAGAATAGTAGGTGTCAACATAATCATGACATGTCATTGGACTCATCGTTGGTTGTCTTCTGCAGTGAGATTGACTCTTCTCAAGTCTGTTATCCAGGCCCTTCCCATCTACAGGTGCTTTGTTCAAGCGGCTCCTATGTATTTCCTTAAGGAATTTGATGCTCTTTCTCGTCAATTTCTTTGGACCAAAGTAGGAGGGTGGTCTTGGTTTACACTTTGCTATTTTGAATGGGAAATCTCTTGCTGCTAAGCTTTATTGGCGTTGGTGCACCCATCGACACTAGTTATGGGCTTGTAATTTCAACCATAAATATCTTCGGGGTGTTGCTTCTTTTGAGGTCTCTCGCTATCCTCTGGAAGGGATTGGTTCTATGATTTGGCATACTTTGAAAGTGGGGGCGCAGTTGATTAAGAATTCCCTTTTTTGGATCTGTCATTCGGGGTCACAGGCTCTTTTTTGGTTAGATTCTTGGGATTGTCACCCTCCTATTCTTTCTTCTTTTCCTCATCTCCAGCCTCTTTTTGAGGTTTTTAGTGCGGGTGGTTGGGATACTGTGGAGCATTATAAGGTGGCACATCATGATGGTTTGGTTCTACGTTTTTGTTGGAAGCACCCTTCTGAGTGGCCACTAGGAGGGTCTGAGGGGGATAGGCGTGAGCTTTCCCAACTTTTGGCTTCTCGTGCTTGTAATTCTTTGAGAGGACCTGATGTCTTGGCTTGGGATGGTTCAGACTTGTCTGGAAAGTACTCTGTGGTTTTTGGTTATAAGCAGATTGGTAGGCAGTTGTTTGGGGACATTGAGGTCCCTTGGTAGAAGCAAGTTTGGCATAGGTTGTCATGGCCCAAGTGAAACTTCTTTATGTGGTTAGTGGCTCAAAATCGGTGTCTTACTTGGGATAATTTATGTTAGCGTGGTTTCCAAGGCCCCTCTATGTGTGTTTTGTGTCATGGATGTGAAGAGAGTGTCTCCCATATCTTCTTCCAATGCTCCTATGCTAGGAAGATTTGGCACTTCTGGTGGGGGGTGTGGAATACGACCTGCTGGCATGTTTCCTCTTTGGTGGAATTTGGGGAACGGTGGGGTAGGGCCCCTGTTTCTACTTCCTTTCTTTAGGCTGATTGGGCTCTTGGGCCTTCCTTTATTATCTGGAACCTTTGGTTGGAGAGGAATAGGCGGATCTTTCAGGATTCGCGGTTGATGGCTCCTCACCTTTGGAGGAAAATTTTACACTCCTTAGGAGATACTATTGCGGCTAAGTGTGATATGACTATGCTGGTGGACCCTCGGGATGTTGATTGTTGTAATCGTCTTCATCTTCCTCCTCCGCAATGACAACTCATGCGCAACAGATGCATGAATCCTACCCCGAAGGTGAATAGGGATGGAAGATGGACCTCTCCTCCCTTTGGAGTCCTAAAAATCAACTCGGATGGCTGTTCTCGTGGAAATCCCGGTCATGATGGCATTGGAGGTGTGGTCCGTGATAGCTTAGGAGATGTTCAGTTTATTTTCTCTGTGTATAAGGGTCTTCATACAAATAATCTTATGGAGGCTCAGGCCATTTTATTGGCTGTGGAGCGGGGCAATCAGTTGGGATGGCGAAGGATCATATGTGAGTCTGACTCCCAGGTTGTGGTGAACTTACTAAAAAGGCGGTATATGGATAATGTGAGCTGGCAGTTGGCTTTGATTGTTGAAAAAATTCTCACTCTCTGTGCCTCTCTAGAGCATATTACTTTCAATCATATTCCCCGTAAATGGAATGGTGTTGCTGATTGCTTGGCTAAATGGGCTTCTGATCATATGCATGATTGGAATTTGGTGGATCAGGGCCAACTACCCCCGGATTTGTCTCATCAATTGGATCACTTGGTTGAACTTGATAGGGCCATTTAATGCCCTTGCTTTGTAACGTTTCCTTGGTTTAATAAAAAATTTACCCCTTTAGGTTAAACATAATCATGACATGTGACATTATAAATATAAGAAGAATAATCACCATACAAGCACAAAGAGAGATTCATCATAAAATTTAGATTTGATATGAGTGAAAGAACAAATTTACTTCTCAAATTCAATTCAAAGATGTAGTTTTGGTTATTTGATTTAACATATGAAATATGTATTTGTTCATAAGTATTTGTAAAATAGAATTCAAATATGTAGTTTTGGTTGTTTGATTTAACATATATGAAATATGTATTTGTAAAATAAGTAACACCAATGAACACTTTTAAAGAGAATTTAAAAGGAAAGCATTATTTCTTCTCTAGGATACAATTTACACAATTTACAATTTAATAGTTTGAAGATATAATTTAATGATTTTAAGACAATGACAATTGGCCTATATGTGCAAATTCAATTCTCAAATTTTAGAGTTGATCTATGTTGGCCACTTTGTGATTTATTTTCCTCCAACTTATGGAATATGTAAAAATAATTTAGGCAAGAATTCCCCTCTATGATACAATTTAATGATAATTATTTTGCAATTATACAATATAATTACATATGTAATCAATAATAACATGTTTATGCTAAGAAATTTGATAATTAATTAAGATTTATTATTTTATATAATTTACTGTATAGGAGCAAATTTTCACCTCTTGAGAAAATTCCCCTTTCACATACCCTCACCTTAGAAAATAGAATCCGAAGGAAAAATTCCACATCACCCACCTACCTTCCTTCCACTTGGTATTTTTCTTGTGTGTCGATGAGAGAATATTTTTTGGGGATGAACGTGCAGCGCACGGACGTTTGCGCGACGCGCTGCCATCCCTGACAGATTCTCACATCTGAAGTTGGCAGAGGCATTACACACCCGATTGGGGCCAAATTTTAATGTCCCTCTTCGACCAACTGACCCAAAAATGGATTATTCCTTCCCATTCTACCTTCAAATTCATTCTATTCACTATCATTCCATCTTCTTGGCATCTCTCTACACAATCTCTCTTCTCTCTCAAGCAACATTCTAGCACTCCATTGTGAGAATTGCAGTAGCTTTGAAGCTCCATCAAGTCCACATTGCAAGTGTGAGGAAATTCATAGAAGTGTGGGCTTCGATTCCTGGGGTATGTGTAGGATCATGATGGGCCAAAAAGTGGCAATATGATGGATATGTGGCTGATGACTTTTTTTTTACCCAAAATTGATGAAACGAAAAGGGTTTTTAAAGAAGATTCTCAGCTTTCCACCAATATAAAGGAGATCATATTTTTTGAATCCAAAACATGCATCAAATTCTATGCTTCGCATACTATAGGATTAAAAAAAGAAAAATTGAATTTGATGAAGTTTTGACCAAGTTAAGGTGGTTAGACATACGAGTTTTTATATTTTTTAAAAGTTGTAATAAAAAAATCATAATTAATTATTTACTTGGAAAACAATTACAAAAAGATATGAATCACATTGGGACATGAGTCCTCTACTTATATCTAAAATATTATAAAAAAATATTATCATTTTATTGTGGTTAGGGTGGTCAGACAAACACCTACTTCTTAATTTTTCCCTAAAATTTAAGTACTATTGCATTGAAATTTCAAATTTTCACTAGATAGATTTTTGTTTTTTAAACAAACCTAGTAGTTTAGAAACTACATTCAATTTGCTATAGATTCTATTCTTACATATTTTTGAAATAATATAGATAACTTATTCAAATTTTTATGTCAAGTTGCCTAGCTCTAATTTTTTTTAATTTTTTGCCACTTAAGAGCCTATTTTTTCCATGATGATCCTGCACATAGCCCTTGCGAGACCTCCCTTCATCACTGTTGTGGTTGTGGTGACTTTCCCAAGTCCATACCTTGCATTCTCCTCCATTTGCTAGTGAGCTTTTGGGTGGAGGTGGTAACACTTCACTCCTCTCCTTTGTGATTTGATAGAGTAGCATAATATTGTTTTGTAGTGTTCATTGCAATCTTTCTTTCTACTTTCTTTATAACATATATTCTATTCTATTGCTATTTGGTTGTTTGTGGAGGTGGAAACACCAATACAAGGGTCTGACTGAGGTAGGCCCCTATACAACCTCAACAATTTTCCCTCTTTCTTGTGTGTAGGTGAATGTGTGTGTGGAGTTAGCTAGCAAACATGAACTTTTATGAGATCATCTTCATCACCATAGCTCTTATTTACTTGTTTTATCATCTTCATCTCTATTTCTCATACATCATTATTCTATTTACCTCACTAAAATCAACTAGCTAGGCTGTCAGTAAGTTTTTAGGTAGTTTTTACTGTACTTCATGTTTCCTAGCCGTATGGATGCCAGCATGCCAAAGAGACACCAACACGTCGTGCTGTCGTCCCAGACGTCCTTGGATAGAGAGTTATCTGAGGTGTAGTACTAACTCCAAAAACTAGCTTGCCTAGCCTAAACTTGAACTTTAGATTTGTAGAGTGACAAAAGTACTACATAGTGCTCTTCATTCTCGATCCTTATCCCAAAACATCTGTTAGAGTGAGGCAAGTTAGGGTAGCCCTCCACTCTTGGCTCTCTGTGACTTAGAGCCTTGGTGTGGTTGGTCTCCTTCTCTTACATTTTTGGTGAACTTGACGTGAACAACATCTTTCCATTTTCTTGTGTTTGAGAATTTTTCCCCGCACTTGGTGTTTGAAGTAACCCTAAGTGTTGTGAAGGTTTATGAGCATCACAACCCAGTCCACAACTTCTAGGTACATTGTTAGGAGAAGCATGTGACACTTACCAATGGAGAAGATGAAGGTCACTTCTAGTTTCACCTCTAGTTTCTCCACTGGTTTAGCTAATGAGTTTACCATTGGTTTTCCTACAAGCTTCACTAACAAGATGGGTTTCATAGATGAGACCACTCACATTCCTACTCCTCCAAAATCCCCTATGACTTCGTCCATGGATGAGGATGAGGATATGCATGTCCCTTTAGAAAACCTTTTGGAATTGGATAATAGGTTACTAGACCTTGTAAATCATTTGGAGAAAGCACCAAACATGGTAAGAGCTGCTAGGCTTACTAGAGAATTGAGACATTTGTTGGGAAAGGACCAGACATGCATATAATTCTTATTTGGCCATGTCGATCTAACTGAAGCTTATGTCCCTTCATACAAGTCTAGATCAAGTACTACCCAGAGGGAAGTACTCGACACTTATGAAAGAAAAATAGGCATTTCAATGCCTACCACATATATATGCATGGCCAAAATGGGCCCCTCAATCAATGTCTCTTTTGCTTCTGAAAATCCCCCCACTATCAAGGTGAGTAAAATTCCCCTTGGGTTCATTTTGACCCCGATCCTATTGCCCCTACTAGTGGGGGCTCTAGTGGAATGAGTGGTGGTGGCTTTGGTAGTGGAGGTGGTACTGGTAGAGGCAGCCTTGGCGGAGGTCATGCTGGTGGGGATGGCTCTGGTGGAAGCCCTATCAGTGTTGGTGGCTCCAATGGCGGTCACAATAGTGGCTCCAAAGGTGGCTCCAGAGGTGGTTCTGGTGGCAGTGGTTCTAGAGGTTCCATTGGTCCCTTGTCATCTACTGACCCTATTTTGAATGTCCTACTTTAGAATATGGGTTGTATGCAAAATCAGTTGATGATTCTCTCCCAAGCCTCGACCCAGCCTATCTTTCAACCCTTTTTCTGACATAGTCCGTTATTGGTAGCAATCCTAAGTACTCCCTTCTCACAAGGAATGGAGATTCCCAAATTTGAGAAATATGGTAGAAAAGGGGACACACAAATTCATGTGTCTGCCTTTAATTCCATGTGCAAAGTCTTCTTCCATCACGATGCGTTGATGGAAAAATTATTTCCTCAATCTCTTAAGGATACAACACTCGATTAGTATTGTTCCTTACCCGAAAATTCTATTTTCTCATTTGATCAACTTGTAAATCAGTTTCTCTGATAGTTCCAAGCCAACATCAAACCAAAGATGACCTTTTTCGATCTCATCCGATGCAAGCAAGGGGATAGTGAGAAGATAACTAATTTCATTACATAGTATCAAGTGCTCTTTTTACAGATCTCATACCCACTTCCCGATTCTGACGTGCAAAATGCGTTCATAGGTAACTTGCAGAGACCAAGGCAGGAAAAGTTTTCCCTTATGAAATACCCTTCTTTCACGCATCTATGTGTGGAATTACAGGAATATCAACATATGGTAGTTCAGTTCATGGGATCCTCCTCATGCTCCCGTTTAGAAGGAAAATCTATTGTATCAACCTCAAGAAAAGGTAAGGCTATTGTGAATGTAGTAGCTGCAACAAATGATAATAGCCTCAGGCACAACAAAAAGTTCACAAAGTTAGTAGAATCTTATTCTTCTATCTTGCAGAAGTTGCTAAAGGATAAGATCATAACCTTGGAGAACCCTCAACCTCTCAAGGAACCTTACCCTGATTGGTATGATGCAAATTCCTTCTTTTAGTACCATCAAGTCAACAAACATGATACCAAACGTTGTATGTGCCTGCGTCATGAGATATAGGACTGCATCAAGGATGGTACTATTCATCTCAATGGGAGCAAACAAATACAAATAAATTGGTGGTGAAAGCAAATAGTGAGTTGCAGATATACACAGACCTATTTTCATCATATTTTTCTAACTTAATTATAGATCCTTTCGATTCTACCACTCAACCCTCTATGTACGTTAACATGGTCACGGTTACCCCTTCCATGTAGCCTGTGACTGGTTCACTAGATGTGACATTCACCTCATAGGATAAAGGAGTGATTTTGTGTTCCTAGATGAACCTTGTCACCCTTGTTGGTGCTTGGATAAAGGAGTGATTTTATGTCATAAACCTTCTTATATTTGTATCATCATTCTTCCTCTATTATGTGTTCTTACTTTCGGCGAATTGGGGACAATGCAAAGCATTGGGGAAATTTAGGCTTCCCTTCCATATTGACCTAATTTTTTATTTTTACTTTGTCCTCTCCTACATTCTTCACATGGTCTGATATAGTAGGGGGTTGATGAAAGTTCATTTATGTACTATTATTATACTTATATATCTTTATGAGCAGCTCTAACCCCAAAATATCAGATCACCCTTGCATCTCTTGTTCGTTATGTTGCTTTTTCTCTTTCACTCTTTTCTTTTTTTTCTCTATTATTTTCTTGAGTTTTCCCTTGTATGTGTGATAACATCATTTCCATGATACTTCAATTTTTAGAAAATGCATTTTTTGCTAACAAATCTTTTCTCGAAAATCCTTGCAATCTTTTTCAAAAATCACATTCTCGACTTGAACCCCTAGCAGAATTTGTTTCCTTCATCATGGGTTCAGAAAGAAATAACTTGAGGACTTTCCTCCGAGGTGGGAGCAACCTTTTCATGCGGAAGAAGCCTCGACCTTCCCCTCGCAAGGGGGTGTCTTCTTCCTTTTGAAGTCCTTGATCATGAATTTATTTGAGAAAAGATGTCTATTTTACACTTTCAAACAACATGTCCCTTGAGTGGAACCCTTTTCCTTTGAAGGGTCCCTGAGGGACCCCTTTGAAATCCTTTCAAGCTATTGATTATCTGTGTGACTATTTGATTGTTTTCTTGTGTGACCGCTCTATGTTTCCTGACATGTTTTATATGTGGATTAAGATGTTGTTTTGTAGGTGCATCTATAAAGTCACTTTCTAGTTAGACTTTATGGAGTCCCCTTACATTGGGATTCCTTCATGAGAGAGAACTTGGGGTTTCCTTCTTGTAGGTCTATGGGCCTGTAAGGTGCTTACTTCACTAGGCTTACTTCATGAGAGAATTTGGGGGTTGCCTTCTTGCAAGTATACGAGCTTGTGATATGCTTTCATCCTACAGGATTTTTCCATCATTGGTCCAAGGGCCTTCGGTGTACTTTGTGCAACTTCATAGTTCTATGAAGCTATGGAGTCCTTTTGTTCGAAACTCCCCAAGGAGAGTACCTGTGAAGTCCTTTGTTTGCCCTGTGCTTTTGAGTTCTCTGGATTGCATCCTACTTCCTTGACGGTTCAAGTATACATTTCTAACCCTACTAAATCTTTGATCTACTTTACCGAAAACTCATTGATATTTGTGCTCGCTAAAGTGGGGGGAAAATGTATAGGAGCGAATTTTCACCCCTTGAGAAAATTCCCCTTTCACATACCTTCACCTTAGAAAATAAAATTCGAAGGAAAATTTCCACATCACCCACCTACCTTCCTTCCACTTGGTGTTTGTCCTATGTGTCAATGAGAGAATATTTGTAAGGGATGAACGCATGACGTGTGGACATCCACATGGAGCGTTGTCGTCCCTAACAAATTCCTATGTCTGAAGTTGGTAGAGGCATTACACACTCGATTGGGGCCGAATTATAACATCCCCCTTCAACCAATCAACCCAAAAATGGCTTATTCCTTCCCATTCTACCTTCAAATTAATTCTATTCACTATCATTCCATATTCTTGGTATTTCGCTATAAAATCTCTCTTTTGAATCTCAAGTAGCATTCTAGCACTCCATTGTGAGCATTGCAACAGCTTTGAAGCTCCATCAACTCCTCATTGCAAGTGTGAGGAAAGCCATAGAAGTGTGGGCTTCGAGTCTTGTGAGACCTCCCTTCATCATTGTTGCAGCTATGGTGACTTTTCCAAGTCCATGCCTTGCATTCTCCTCCATTGGCTAGTGAGCTTTTGGGTGGAGGTGGTAATGCTTCACTCCTTTCCTTTTTGATTCGATAGAGTAGCATAATATTATTTTGTAGTGTTCATTGCAATCTTTCTTTCTACTTTCTTTATCACATATTCTACTCCGTTGCTTTTTGGTTTTTCGTGGAGGTGGAAACACCAAAATGATGGTCTGACTGAGGCAGGCCCTTATTCAGCTCCAATAATTTTCCCTCTTTCTTTTGTATAGGTGAACGTGTACGTGGAGTTAGCTAGCAAACATGCACTTTTGTGAGATCATCTTCATCACCCTAGCTCTTATTTACTTGTTCTATCATCTTAATCTCTATTTATCATACTTCATTATTCTATTTACCTTGTTAAAATCAACTAGCTAGGCTACCAGTAAGTTTTTAGGTAGTTTTTACTATACTTTGTGTTTTTTGACCGTACAAACACCAACACTCTAGAGAGATGCTAGCGCATCGTGTTGTCATCCCAGAACCGCGTTGTCATCCTTGGATAGAGAGTTTTCTGAGGTACAGTACTGACTCCAAAAATCATCTTGCCTATCCTAAACTTGAACTTCAGATCTGTAGAGTGACAAAAGTACTGCATAGTGCTCTTCATTCTCGGTCCTTATTCCAAAACATCTAGTAGAGTGAGGTAAGTTAGGGAAGCCCTCCGCTCTTGGCTCTCCGTGACTTGGAGCCTTGGTGTGATTGGTCCCCCTCTCTTACGAATACCTTATCACATAAATTAAGGTATTTTACACTTCTCACAAATCGATAAGTAATTGTTTAATTTGGGTTAAATTGAAAAAGGATCACTTTTGCATCCACAAATTCAAGGAAAATAATATAAAATAAAATAAAATTTCACATTGGTAATTAAACAATTTGATAATTAATTAAGATTTATTATTATATATAATACCTAACACACAAATTAAGATATTTTACACTTCTTAAAAATCAATAAGTAATGGTTTAATTTGGGCTCAAAATTTACGGCTACAAAAGGATCATTTTTGTGCCCACAAATTCAAGAAAAGTAATATAAAATAATTTCAAAATTTTAAAATGATAATTAAATAGTTTGATAATAAATTAATATTTATTATTTAATATCTTAATACACAAATTAAAGTATTTTGTCCAAATTTAGGGCTGAAAAAAATCACTTTTTTACACCCACAAATTCAAGAAAGCAATATAAAATCAAATCAGTAATTAAATAGTTTGATAATGAATTACAATAAATAATATCTTAATACACAAATTATGATATTTTGTATTTCTCACAAATGAATAAGTAATGGTTAATTTGGGCTCAAAATTTATGACTAAAAAAATGACAATTTTTTGCACCCATGAATTAAAGGAAAGTAATATAAAATCAAATCAAATTTTCAAACTCATAACTAACCAGTTTGATAATGAATTAAGATCCAAAATCTTCTTTCTCAATGTCAACTCTTTGGTTAAAGATTAGATTATGAAATTTTGGGGCTTCCAGTGTCATTGTCTTCCTTGCAAATACTTTGACATCCCTTTCTTCTCAAGAAAAGAGAAACATGAATTTTTCGAACAAGATTATTACTTCTACCTCAAATAGAATCCTACCTTGGAGATCCAAATGACTCTTTTTTACAGGAAAACTAATAATTCTCAAGGCTATTTTGCATTATCTCCCAACCTATTTAATGTCGATATTAAAACTCCCTTAAGGAAAGGGACTTTCCCTACAAAAACTCTTTAGAGATTTTTTATGGGCTGAGTTCATGTTACTACAAAAAAGAAACTATCATTGGTGGCTTGGGAATCAGTGTGTAAATTCAAATTGAAGGGTGGTGTTGGTTTGAGAGACCTCTTCCTACAAAATAAAGCCTTGGGGGCTAAACTGGTTTGGAAGATATACCATAAGCCAAACACTAAATGGTGTCAAATAATGAGGTAAAAATATCTATATTCCCTTGATAAAGAGAGGATCTTTACTCAAAAGGATCTTCCTTATGGTTCAAAAATTTGGAATTTCATATCCTCTTGTAGATCTATTCTTCTACCACATCTATCTTAGGTAATTAATAATGGGGAAAAGGTTCTTTTCTAGGAGGATGCATGGAATGGGCATAAACCACTCAGGTCTCTTGGTAATTGGGATCAAATTGAGATTCCTCTGAAAGATCTCTAGGGTAATAAGGTAAACTATTACCTGGCCATTGAATCTAGGAAGTCTCATCCCTTTGTGAGATGGAAGGATTTTGGTTTTCTACCTATTTCTAATTAGGTGAAAGAATCCCTCATGGTTGAACTTTGGAAAAGGTAGATTTTCCTATCAAACAATCAGGATGAGATTGTTTGGCCCAAAGAAAAATCAGGCATCTATAATGTGAAAGATGATGATAATAATTTATTCAAATCAACTAGCACCCTAGCCTTTTAAGCTTTGTTGGGCTCTGAAGTTCTCCCTAAAGTGGGAAATTTTGTTTGGTTATCCCTCAAAGATGGAATTTTAACCAGTATGAGGCTTGATATATTGGGAATTGTACCTTCATTCCCTTGTGTTATGTGTGGTAAAGCCTATGAATCAACTAGTCACTTACTTCTGGGTTGCAATTTTTCTTTTCAATGTTGGTCTTGGTTGAAAAGTAAGCTTGGTTGGTTGAGACCACTTCAAAAATACATCTTGTATCATTTCCTCAGCTAGCCTTCTTTGTGTTCAAACTCCTCCTTCTCTTGCATTTGGGTGGTTAGTCCTATTGTCATCTAACAACTTTGGCTTGAAATAAATAATCGAATCTTCAAAAAAAAAGCTTTGGACTTGAATCAAGTGCTTCAAAAAATTGAATTGTCAATTTCTAAAGTTGCAATGGAAAATGTATTTAAAAATTCAAACCCCAAATTTTTTTCTCCTCTTGGGACTCTTTTATTTTTTTAAAAATGGCCCCTTCTTGAACTCCTTTAGATGGGTTCAATTTAGAATTATCGTTCACACATTGATAGGAATCTTGTCAAATGGTTATTGCCTCCATAGGGTTTCATCAAATTGAACTTTGATGGAGCTTCTAAGGGTAACCCTAGTAAATCAAGTGTTGGTGTGATTTTAAGGGATTGGCAGGGTAACTTCATTGGTGTTGTGTGTGAGATGTTGAAAGATGACACCAATAATGTTGCAAAATTCAATGCTTTACAAATTGGCCTAGAGTTGGCTTTAAATTTTTCTATCTCACACATAGTTAAGTCCTTAGGTGGGACTGGATGGATATGCATCCTATGACACTACCTAATGAGGTTGCTTCTTTGTTTGTCTCTAATTTGATGGATGTCCTGTGGTGTTCAGAGTTGGTTAAATTTCTTGTTGGAATTTACTTGTTCCCTCATGTTTTTCCTCTCTCGACATTTCAACCTGCCCTAGATTGGTATGATCTCCGACAAGGCTCTAACATGGTTGGTGTGGTTTTGTGTCATGAACAATTGCTTTATGATCTTGTGGTTACCTCTCTTTTGAGTGTGATGGTTCATGGGCTAGTAGATGACTGTTCTTCTGAATTCTCTCGGTGTCTTAATGAAATGAAACCTAAGTTGGGTAATTTTTTCTGTAGCATGGTGAGTAATTTATATAATGCAGTGCAATTTTTGATTCACCATGCTTTGGAGGAGCCACATTTCATCCCATTCTTCCCTCCTCCCTCTAATTTTCTTTCCTCTTGATTCTCTAGTTGTAAAGGTGCATAGTTTTTTGTATGAGTGGAAAGGGTTCTCTGTGTCGCCACCCCACTACTAATTCATCTACTTCTTTTTGTATTGCCTCTGGAAATTCTTGGGTAACTAGTTTTGGTTTTGATCTCTAGCTCTACAATGTAATTAAGATGATATTGTAGTTGTTGGTCTTTTGGATATATTTCCAATTTTGGCTCACTTCTCTGGAATCTTCTTTTTCTGACTCCTCTTTGTAAACTCAAAGGCTCGGTTGTGTATTTTCTTTGATATTAAAGAAATTTCAATGGTTTTACCACTTTTAAAAAAAAAAAAGATTTATTATTTTATATAATACCTCTTTTTTCACCCACAAATTGAAGGAAAGTAATATAAAATCAAATCAAAATTTCAAACTAGTAATTAACCAGTTTGATAATGAATTAAGATTTATTATTTTATATAATACTTATTAGCCGATAGGCTATTTGTGTGAACTTTGGTCAAAATTTTCATCAGCCTCCCCAATTTGTGAGCCTTCTAGCGGTCATGGAAAAGGTGGAGGATGTCTTTGAACTTTGGTTAGAATCTTTGTCACCTTCCCAATTATCTGTCAGCCTTCCCATTTTTTAAGCCTTTCGACGGTCATGAAAAAGGTGGTAGAGACAGTTGGCACGTGTTGGGAATAGGTTGGTGGATTTCCCACCATGTGGATAGAGAAGGCCACCAAAATTAAACATTGGTTCACATCAACATTAATTGTTGTATGCTTTATGTGTACTAGCAATGGTAGTAATAAAACCTTCCATTTAAAACCTTGGGAAACACAACAAATGTCTGTGAAATTTTTGATAAGGCATTGTTTGGTCTTGTTTTTTTGCTATACTTGCTATCAGATCTGTGAGCAAGGAGGGTAAGATTCTTTGAGGGTGAAAGTTCAATCAAGCATTGTCTAGATTTTGTGAAGGTGGGTGAAGGTTATTCTGTGAGGGTGCCCATTTTTTGTAGGAAAGCTAGAGGGAAGAGGTGTGTTTGAAACAAGCTGGAAGAGGTGCATATCGAAAAAACCCTTTGTGATATTGTTTCATTTGTGGTTCATGGTTTGTGGAAGGCTATATTGTTTGATTTCCGATAAGGTACTATTGATTGTTTCAAATTTTGATAAGTTGTTGTTGAGAAAACACTATATAGTTTGTAAAAAGGAATATTGTTTCATTTATGGTTCACATTTTGTGTCTATGGTTTTGGATGGGTTTATTACTATGAATTTTTGTTGGTTTCTCTTTATGGTTTCCTTTTTCTGGCTATGTTTACAATGGAATAAAATTGTTAACATTATGTAGTTTTTTGTAGGCTTCGAGAAACAAGGCAGCGCAGAGAAAGCTAGCGGGAAGAGGTGCACATATCAAAAAAACCCTTTGTGATATTGTTTCATTTGTGGTTTGCGGTTTGTGGTAGGCTATATTGTTTGATTTCTGATAAGGTGTTGTTGATTGTTTTAAATTTTGATAAGGTGTTGTTGAGAAAAGACTATATTGTTTGTAAAAACAAATACTGTTTGGTTTATGGTTTGTGTTTCATGGCTATAGTTTTGCATGGGTTTGTAACTATGAATTTTTGTGTTTTGTGGGTTTCTCCATCTAGGTTGGTGTTCAAACCAATATTGTTTTATTTATGGCTTACATTTTGTGGTTATGGTTGCAATGGAATAAAATAGTTAATGTTATATAGTTTATGTTTGGTTCCATTGGGCATTGTTGATTATTGTTCTCTAGCTTAGGCTATATTGTTTCATTTTTGAAAAGGTACTATTTTAAAGGCTATATTGTTTCAATTTTTGATAAGGTTCCGTTGAAAAAAGAGTATATTTTTGCATGGGCTTGTTGCTGTGAATGTTTTGTGGGTTTCTCTTTATGGCTTCCATTTTGTGGCTATTTTTGCAACGGAATAAAATTGTTGACGTTATGCAATTTTTGTCA
Organism: Sequoia sempervirens; assembly: GCA_007258455.2. Classification (NCBI taxonomy): domain Eukaryota; kingdom Viridiplantae; phylum Streptophyta; class Pinopsida; order Cupressales; family Cupressaceae; genus Sequoia; species Sequoia sempervirens. The sequence goes on along the minus strand of VDFB02295417.1, from coordinate 25,716 downwards.
ATTGTTGTTGTCTAGCTTGGGCTATATTGTATCATTTTCAATAAGGTGTTATTGAAAAGGCTATATTGTTTCAATTTTCGATAAGGAATTGTTGAGAAAATACTATATTGTTTGTTAAAAGAAATATTGTTTCATTTATGGTTGGTATTTTGTGGCTATCATTTTGCATGGGTTTTGTGGCTATGGTTTTGTGGTTTTCTCCATCTAGGTCATTGTTGAAACCAGTATTGCTTGATTTATGGCTTTTGTTTTGTGGTTATGGTTGCAATGGAATAAAATAGTTAATGTTATACAGTTTATGTTTGATTCCATTAGGAATTGTTGATTATTGTTCTCTAGCTTAGGCTATATTGTTTTAATTTTTCGATAAGGTTCTGTTGAGAAAAGAGAATATTTTTGCATGGGTTTGTTTTTGTGAATTTTTGATAAGGTGTTGTTGAAAAGGCTATATTTTTTTAATTTTTGATAAGGTTATGTTGAGAAAAGAGTATATTTTTTCATGGGTTTGATACTGTGAATTTTTGTGGGTTTCTCTTTATGGCTTCCATTTTGTGGCTATATTGTTTGGAATAGAATACAATTGTTAATGTTATGCAGTTTTTTTTATTGTTGTTGTCTCTAGATTGGGCTATATTGTCTCATTTTCGATAAGATGTCGAAAAGGCTATATTGTTTCAATTTTTGATAAGGCATTTTTGAGAAAAGACTATATTGTTTTTGAAAAGTAATATTGTTTCTTTTATGTTTGGCATTTTGTGGCTATCATTTTTTATGGGTTTTGTGGGTTTCTCCATCTCGGTCACTGTTGAAACCAATATCGTTTGATTTATGGCTTCCGTTTGGTGGTTATAGATGCAATAGAATAAAATAGTTAATGTTATACAGTTTGTGTTTGATTCTATTAGGCATTGTTGATTATTGTTCTCTAGCTTAGGCTATATTGTTTCATTTTCGATAAGGTGTTGTTGAAAAGGCTATATTGTTTCAATTTTCGATAAGATGTTGTTGAAAAGGATATATTGTTTCAATTTTTGATAAGGTTCTATTGAAATATCTATATTGTTTCAATTTTCGAAAAGGTTTTTTTAAGAAAAGAGTATATTTTTGCATGGGCTTGTTTTTGTGAATTTTTGTGGGTTTCTTTTTATGGCTTCCATTTTCTGGCTATGTTTGCAACGGAATAAAATTGTTAACATTATGTAGTTTTTGTCAATTTTTGTTGCCTATCTTGGGTTATATTGTCTCATTTTCAACAAGGTGTTGTTGAAAAGGCTATATTGCTTCAATTTTTGATAAGGCGCTATTGAGAAAAGACTATATTGTCTGTTAGAAGCAATATTATTTCATTTATGGTTGGCATTTTGTGGCTATCGTCTTGCACGGGTTTTGTGGCTATGGTTTTGCATGGGTTTTGTGTATTGTTGTTTGGTGTTCTCTAGCTTGTGCTATATTGTTTCATTTCTAATAATGTTCTGGTCAAAAGGCTATATTGTTCCATTTTCGATAAGGTGTTGTTGAGAAAAGACTTAGATATTTTTGCATCAGTTTGTTACTGTGCATTTTTGTGTTTTGTGGGTTCCTCCATGTGGGTCATTGTTGAAACTAATATTGTTTGATTTATGCCTTGCATTTTATCCCTATGGTTGCAACGCAATAAAATAGTTAACCTTATACAGTTTATGTTGATTTCCATAAGGCATTGTTGATGATTGTTGTCTATCTTTAATATAGTTAACATTATATAGTTTATGTTGATTTCAATAAGGTGTTGTTGATTGTTGTTGTCTAGCTTAGGCTATATTGTTTCAATTTACGATAAGGTGGTGTTGAGAAAAGTCTATATTTTTGCATGGCTTTATAACTATGATTTTTTGTGTTTTGTGGATTTTTGCATCTGGGTCGGTGTTCAGCCCAAATTGCATTTTTGTGGATATGGTTGCAACACAATAAAATAGTTAACATTATATAGTTTATGTTGATTTTGATAGTGCATTGCTGATTGTTGTTGTTTGGCTTTAAAATAGTTAACGTTATATAGTTTATGTTGATTTCCATAAGGCGTTGATTGTTGTTGTCTAGCTTAGGCTATATTGTCTCATTTTTGATAAGGTGTTGTTGAAAAGGCTATATTGTATCATTTTCAATAGGGTGTTGTTCAGAGAAGACTATATTGTTTGTTAAAAGCAATATTGTTTTTTTTATGGTTCGTGTTCTGTGGCTATGGTTTTGTATGGGTTTTTCATTGTGATTTTTTGTGTTTTGTGTGTTTCTGCATTTGGGTCACTGTTGAAACAAATATTGTTTGATTTATGCCCTACGTTTTGTGGGTATGGTTGCAACTGAATAAAATAGTTAATGCTATACAGTTTGTGTTGATTTACATAGGTTATTATTGATTGTTGTTCTCTAGCTTAGGTTGCATTGTTTCATTTTTGATAAGGTTCTATTGAAAAGGATGGATTTTTGTGTTTTCAATAAGGTGTTGTTGAGAAATACTTTAGTTTTGGATGGGTTTGTTACAATGCATTTTTTTGTGTTTTGTTGGTTTTACCATCTGGGTCACTTTTGAAACCAATATCGTTTGATTTATGGTTTTCATTTTGTCGTTATGGTTGCAATACAATAAAATAGTTAATGTTATACAATTTAAATGTTGATTGTTGTTCTCTAGCTTGTTAGCCGATAGGCTATTTTTGTGAACTTTGGTTGGAATTCTTGTCAACCTTCCCAGTTTTTGAGCCTTTTAGCAGCCATGGAAAAGGTGGCAGGTGTTCTTGAGCTTTGGTCGAATTTTTTGTCAGCCCCCTCGGTTATTCGTCATCCTTTCTCAAATTTTAGGCCTTTACGACGGCCATGAAAAAAGGTCGCGGAGGTGCTTGGCACGTGTTGGGAATAGGTTGGCGGATTTCCCACTCCGCAGATAGAGAAGGCCAACAAAATTAAATGTCGGTTTGTATCAACATTATATTTGTTGTATGGTTTGCATGTGCTGGCAATGGTTGTAATAACACTTGTTGTTTATTCATTTGTGGCTTCCATTTAGTGGCCATGGTTGCAACGTAACCAAATATTTAATGTTGTGCAGTTTATGTTGTTTTCCATAATGCATTATCAAGTGTTCTTGTCTAGCTTTGGCTATATTGTTTCATTTTTTATAACACAGTCTTGGGAAAAGTATTTGACTTCTTCCTTGAATAGCTTCAAAAATATTTTGAGCACATTGTATGTGGAAACCAATGTTTCTTATTATGTTTAATATAAATCCTATTAGTGTAAGAATTCCTTTTTGAGGATGAAACAAATAAAAAATTTCTTCCCAAATAAAAAACTATCTTCTCAAAACAATAAATATGAATGTTTTGTTTTCCTTTCTAAATAATTTTTTTTTTAATATATAATTCTTATTAAAATGAATTCCACTCATGGTTCATATGATAGTTAATTAGCATAACAACATGCTGAGAGTCAAAGATTTAGTCATCAAATTTCAGAATAAAGACCTTAAGGTTCAATCAAGAACACACACATATAACTAGATATGTATCTATATGTACACACACACACACACACACACACACATATATATAATGATATATCTAAATAGATGTGTATACCATATTTTTAACTCACTACGTAACTCCTCCCCTTCAAACTTATGAAGAGAGCAAACATCCAGACTAAATTTTCCCTCAATTGACTCACCAAGAAGGCTACGAATTCAAATCTTTTGTTGCCTATAATATATTGCCTAGTCCGAAGCAAGGCATTATAATAGTCAACGGAAGTTTTGAATTCGTAGCCTTCTCAGCCAGTCAATTGAGGGAAAATGCAGTGTGGATGTTTTCTCTCTTAAAAGTTTTTTGGCATCAACATTAATTGTTGTATGGTTTGCATGTGCTGGCAATGGTTGTAATAACAACTATCGTTTATTCATTTGTGGCTTCCATTTTGTGGTTATGGTTGCAACATAACCAAATAGTTAATGCTATATAGTTTATTTTGTTTCCCATAAGGAATTGTTAAGTGTTCTTGTCTAGCTTTGGCTATATTGTTTCATTTTTGATAAGGAAGCCTTAGGAAAATAATTTTTCTTCTTCCTTAAATAGCTTCAAAAAGGATTTGAACACATTTTAGGTGGAAACCAGTGTTTCTTATTATGCTTAATATAAAGCCTATTATTGTAAGAATTCCTTTTTGACGATGAAAGAAATAACAACTGTCTTCCCAAATAAAAACTATCTTCTCAAAACAATAAATATTAATGTTTTGTTTTCCTTTCTAAATACTATTTTGTTTAATATATAATTCTTATTGGAATGAATTCCACTCATGTTTCATATGATACTTAATTAGCATAACAAGGTGCTGAGAGTGAAAGATTTAGTCATGGAATTTCAGAATAAAGACCTTAAGGTTCAATCAAGATGATATTAGTAGTTTTACTTATAATAATATGTTCACAATTCAATTATTGCATAATATAATGACTCAAAGGTACATACCTATTTCTCTTATTGGTTGATATATGTTGCATTTCGCTTTTCTAGACCTTGCATTTAATACTTGTTGAAGTAATAAAATAGTTTATGCTATTTTCCATAGGGAATTGTTGATTGTTCTTTTGTGGCCTTGAATAATTATTTGGTTTATGGTTTCTATGTGGTGGCGATGGTTGTAAAGTAATAAATCAATTCCTGTTCTTGATAAGGAATTCTTAGTTGTTTTTGTGTGTCTTTAAGGATAGTTCTTATTTTTGTGTACACCTTAATAAGGATTTGTTAGTATGGTAGGTTGTATATTAAGTGTGAGATGAAATATTGGTCTCACTATTGATTATAGTGGTAGACCAAAAATACATTATCCACCACTGTAATCAATCGAAATATCGATGTTTTTTATTATAGTTAATATAGAGGTTGTTGTGCATATGAATGTTGTCTGCATCTAATTTCACATAGATACATATTTGCACATAGGGAAAATAAAATGAAACACAAAAAAAGAAACCCTACTCTCCACTCTACCATATTGGGCCATGGACCGTCATAGGTTGTTACACAAATATATCCATAGGTGGTCTTCAAACAAATGAATGTTGTTTGCATCTAATGTCAGAAACACACAGATTTGTAGATAGCAAATATAAAATCAAACACAACAAAATGAGGCATACTCTCGACCCTATCATATTGGGTCATGGAGCCTGATGGGCTCTCAACAAACCCTTGAGCAAGAATATACATCATCCACCACTCTGATCAATGGTGAAATCAATCTTCCTTATTAAACTTACTATATAGTCTATCATTCTAACAACTCCTTTTTTGAGGCTGAAAGAAATAATAACTAAAAAGGTGTATTTAATGCATGCAATACATATATATGCAGCTACAAAACAAAAGTTACACAAATATATATATATATATATATCAAGTTAGATGTACATATACGCATTGTTGATTGTGCTCTACAAAAGACTATTATCTGTTGAAACAAATATTTTTTGATTTATGCTTCACCTTTTTTGGCGATGGTTTTGGATGGGTTTGTTACTACGAATTTTTGTGCTCTACAGGTTTTTCCATCTGATGTAGTGTTTCATTTTTCTTTTCTTGTGTGTACATATTTATGTACATGTAAAATTAGATATAGACAACATTCATATATACTCTTCTTTATAGTAAGCATAATAAGAAACATTTTTCTACATACAATGTGTTGAAAATCTCTTAGAAGTTATTTAAGGAAGAAGTTCTATAGAGATGGTGACATCAATGTTTGATATAACACTCACAATATGGATTATTATTCCAACAATGTTTCAGTATGTAAGAATGTTGTTTGCAACTACTATGACATACATCCAAATATGCAAATGGAATTATTCATCAGTGTTTCCCTTGCAACCATTAGCACCACACGTACACCAACAATTCCTTATGGAAATTAACATAAACTGTATATCATTACATTCCCACATATATTTCTTATGTCTATATATATTTGCACAATAGATTCCTACAAATGCAGCCAGGGCATCCAATGCCTACATATGTTCTTGCAAAAAAAAATGTGCGTTGATATTTTCAAAACAAAATCATTGCTTTTGCAATGATTGCGCTATACAAAAAACACAAAATAGGCTCCAACCATCTTCATAGAAATTCTGCAAAAGATAGTTGCACTTGCATGTTCATAGAAGATTTCCCTCCTCACTCACACCTCTGATAGAAGGTAAAGCCACAAAACCACAACCAATAATTCCTTGTTGAAAATTGCGCAAACATTCGCTATGTTTTCGAGGATTTAAATGGCAAGTGTTACTTACAACCATTGCCACTACACAAAAACCATACAACAATAAAAATCTAACAGTGACAAACCCATTGAAAACCTTCACCATAAAACATGAACCATAAATGAAACTGTATTGCTTTCAATAGTGACCCAGATGAAAAAAACCATAGAAACACAACAATTCACAGTAACAATCCAACACAAAAAACAAACAATATTGTCATCCAACCATCGTGGCTACACCGAGTCGATAAATGAAACAATATACCCTAAGCTAGAGAACTACAATGAACAATGGCCTATGGAAAATAGCATAAACTATTTGGGTAAGTGCACAAAGTTGAGTCCAGGAAATGTGGAAGTTTTTGCCTTAGCCAAAAAATTGAAATCGGCTTTGATAAAACGGGATCTGGATTTTAATAAATGGGATCTCGATTTTTAAAAATCGGGATCCCGAGCTTGAACACGAAACGAGATCCCACTTTTTAAAAATTAGGATCTCGTTTCCCATAGGATCCCAAATTGATGGAGAAGGAATAGGATCCCGATTTCGATTTGTAGAAATCAGGATCCCGTTTTGTAGAAATCGGGATCTCGTTTTGTAGAAATTGGGATCCTGTTTTATATTTCTATTTATTAAAAAAAAAAACATAGTTCATTACACAACGGACATGATCCCGAGTACAGACGAGAGTGACCCCCACAAATAGCTGCAAGTACCCGCCCATGCCTTGTTTTTTTGCATTTTCCTATTTTTTATTGAAATTGTGAAGAAAATAAGTGAATTTGGCATGTTTTTTTTTAATTTATTTCACATTTTGAGCATTTTTTTCTTGTTATAGTAGAAATGAGTAATTATAAAAATAGACGAAAAAATGAAATGAAACCTGAAGATTTTTTAATAGAAATGAAAAAAAGAACCTTGAATTGTGTTTTACAAACAAAATTTAACTTTTGAAACCTAAATTGTTCGATTAAACAAAAAAAAATTGAATTTGAAAACCCTAATTGAAAAAAAAAAAAAATTGCATTTCAAAACCCTAGAAATTGAAATGAAATAAAAAATTGCATTTAGAAACCCTAATCAAGCTTTTTGAAACCTTGAATTCAAATCAAACGAAAAAAATTGAATTTGAAAACCCTAGTTTGAATTGAAACGAAAAAAATGCATTAAAATCCCTAATTGGTTAGAAATTGAAACCCTAAATTGAAATCGAACAAATCATTTTGATTTTGAAAAATAGGTAATTTCAAGCTCAAAAAAATTCATTTGCATTGCTTAAATGTTTTAAATTTTATTTGCATTGTATGGAAAAAAATTATATGTTAAACTTTAGTTTCAATGTTAAATTATAATTAGATTAGAAAACAATATGTTAAAGAATAGTTAAAATTCATAAAGTTTATCTTGATGTCTGTTTTCAAATTTAGTTAGCAAATTCATAAATCTAAGCACGTACAATCGATTCCAATTGGCATTAACTTGCAAGTCTAAATTATTCCAAGGGCCACCCAAACTTCACCATAAGTTTGCTAAACCCTAAACCCTGAACTGTAAAATCTAAACCCTCAACACTAAAGCATTTGAATTTTGTCTTAGGACCTTAAAGTGAAATTGGTTGCCTTAAAAAACCCTTTGTTGTCACCATTCAATAGAGCTTTTTGTAATGTTTTCACTTATTTGAACACATAATATAAAACCTTTTGGTTTCTACAAGTTTATTAAGAGTGGATTATCACTCTTTATGACACTTAGACATGATCATTAGGGATCTAAATCATTGGAAGAAAAATTTATTCTATTATATCCACAAGATAGGCAAGCACGAGTGAGAGTGCTATGGGTAAAGTTTCTTTCATTGGACATACCTAAAATTATGTAGGTTCAATGTCAAGAATGGGTCTATTTGGTAGATTTATGAAAAATATTATGAATATCTAGAATACCATAAAAGTATAATTATAGCAATTCCAATTAGAAACACTTGGGTATATATCATATGAAATTTAAATCTAGTAAGGTGTCTATTATATAGGAGAGTTGATAATACATGGAAAGAGGTTTGTATGGGAATATATGTATTAAGAAACACATACCATGACCTCTATAGTATTTTTAAGATGTGATCCTAGATAATAATCCACCCATCCTCAATCATAATGGATTCTTTAGCAATTAAGAGAGATTCAATAACCATAAAATTACCTATTTTTTGATACTATATAGATTTATGTGGAAGGATATAAATGCATCAATAAGGAGACCAAGATGGAACCATTTAACACCTAGAAGGTACACCTATTACATGGGAAAGGGAGGAGGTACATGATGATAGGTTGGAGGAACTATGCTATTATTACAATAGAGATGGGAGGAGGATTCGTATTATGCTCCTATAAAGAAGAGGTTAATTTAGAAGATTAAAAGAACTAGATAATAACAAAGGAAATAATTCTATAGAGGGAGTGAGTGAGATTGTTGGAAATATACAAGGAGAGAGGTGAAGGTCCCAACACCTACATAGATTCCTACACGAAATACACCAATCTAGGCACTTCCTAGAAGGATCAAGATCCATGTGAGTAGCCTCTTTTTATTTTTGTATCTTCTACATATGTATATTTATTCCTTTATTATGTGATTAAAATTATGTATGATATAACTTATTAATAAGTGATTACAAGTATAATTACTAAAATATTTCATATTTATTTTGATATCCTCTAATGTAGGAGGAAATTTTTACTTGTTTTGATAGATGTATGTTATTTTTGTGATATGTATAGATTGATTCATTTTTAACATGATAACTTTTTTTTATTAGAGGGGTAAACACTTTTTACCTAGAGCTAGATGGAACCAATGAGGCCATAGTATGACTAAATTTGGACCTCACTAGACATCTAGATCCCCTTAAGCCATCCTATCACCCTAAATCACAAATCGATTTCTTAAGGGGTCCCAATATGACATTTCTTAAGGGGATCAAAGAATTTCTTAAAATTTTGTGAAGTTGCCCAAGGCAACCAAATTTAACAATAATAAGATCGTGCAAGATTATAATATGAATGAGATTTCATGATCTAGGTTGGTCAGTTGAAACAAGATTAGATCTCAATCAACTATTCCACAAGAAAATGTTCTTCACTAACTTGCAAGTTCATTATATTCCAAGGGGCACCAAAACTTCACCCTAAGTTTTGTAAACCCTAAACCCTGAACTCTAAAATCGAAACCCTAAACACTAAACCATTCATTTTGTCCTACTTGACCTTAAAGTGAAATTTGGTTGTCTTAGGAAAATCCACCAAATTTCATTCCCTTATGCCATGTAATTTTTTCATAGGATCTTACTACATATATCTCCTTAAGTTATCCTATTACCCTAAACCCTAAACTCTAAACTCTAAACCATAAACCCTAAAGCCATAATTTTTTCTTAGGCTCTTAATGAAATTTGGTTGCCTTAGGCAACTCCACCAAATTTCATTCCCTTATGCCATGTAATTTTTTCCTAGTATCTTACTACATATATCCCCTTAGGTTATCCTATTACCCTAAACCCTAAACTCTAAAATCTAAACCCTAAACCCTAAAGCCATCATTTTTTCTTAGGTTCTTAATAAAAATTTGTTTCCTTAGGAAACTCCACCAAATTTCATTCCCTTATGCCATGTAATTTTTTCCTAGAATCTTACTACATGTAGATCCCCTTAAGTTATCCTATTACCCTAAACCCTAAAATCTAAAATCTAAACCCTAAACCCTAAAGCCATCATTTTTTCTTTAAAGGCTCTTAATGAAATTTGGTTGCCTTGGGAAACTTCACCAAATTTTATTCACTTGGGCCATGTCATTTTCTCCTAGGACCTCACTAGACGTAGATCCCCTTAAGCCATCCCGTCACCCTAAATCGTAATTCAATTTTTTAAGGGGTCCCAATATGACATTTCTTAAGGGGATCAAATAAGTTCTTAAAATTTGATGATCAAAGTTTCCCAAGGCAGCCAAATTTAATAATAATAAGATCGTGCAAGATTATAATATGAATGAGATTTCATGATCTAGGTTGGTCAGTTGAAACAAGAGTAGATCTCAATCAACTATTCCACAAGAAAATGTTCTTCACTAACTTGCAAGTTCATTATATTCCAAGGGGCACCAAAACTTCACCCTAAGTTCTGTAAACCCTAAACCTGAACTCTAAAATCTAAACCCTAAACACTAAACCATTCATTTTGTCCCACCTAACCTTAAAGTGGAATTTGGTTGTCTTAGGAAAATCCACCAAATTTCATTCCCTTATGCCATGTAATTTTGTCCTAGGATCTTACTACATATATCCCCTTAAGTTATTCTAAACCCTAAACTCTAACCCTAAACCCTAAATCCATCATTTTTTCTTAGGCTCTTAATGAAATTTGGTTGCCTTAGGAAACTCCACCAAATTTCATTCCCTTATGCCATGTAATTTTTTCCTAGGATCTTACTACATGTAGATCCCCTTAAGCTATCCTATTACCCTAAACCCTAAACTCTAAAGTCTAAACCCTAGACCCTAAAGCCATCATTTTTTATTTAAAGGATCTTAATGAAATTTGGTTGCCTTGGGAAACTTCACCAAATTTTATTCACTTGAGCCATGTCATTTTCTCCTAGGACCTCACTAGACGTAGATCCCCTTAAGCCATCCTGTCACCCTAAATCGTAATTTGATTTCTTAAGGGGTCCCAATATGACATTCCTTAAGGGGATCAAAGAAGTTCTTAAAATTTGGTGATCAAAGTTTCCCAAGGAAACCAAATTTAACAATAATAAGATCCTGCAAGATTATATAATATTAATAGTTAATTGTATTTTCATTCAAGTAACATGTGCCTTAGACATAAATGAGGCTTACATATTTTATCATTTGTATTCAATTATTTAAGGTCATTTATATTGAATGGTTTAAAGGTATTTCCTAAACATGTATCTTACTGTTGATGGTGCAAATAGCACAACAATAGTTAAGCAGGATATTACTATTCTGCTCTCTTGAAAGAGAAAGAGTAACACATGGATATCTAACTCCCAAGGTATTTGTAATCGGTTCTCGACTATGCTGATTTCACTCAATGGTTGATGTGAACTATAATGTTCAAGGGGCCTGCTGGTGTTGAGCTTGTGGACTGTTCTAAGATCAAACATATATTCAAGCCTACTTTAACTGGGGTTTTTAAAGAAATAGAAAAAGATAGATCAAAGATTTGAAACCGAAGAGAATGATGATTCATCCAGTTAACCAAACTTGTTACCTTTCAAGGAATTGCTAAGTAAAACTGTAGAACAAGATTAACTTGTGATTAACACAGTTTCATTCATTCACAGTGCTAACTTCAACAACAGATTTTAAATCACTACTTAAACAGAACATAAAATAGGACTTCATTCCTTGAAATCTTTTCAAATAAAATGATTAATTGAAGATGAATACCATTTTGAAACAAAATATGAAGTAGATTAAAATTTGGTTGCTTCTATTGTTGTTGAAACAGATAATCAACATTTACAAATCTGACATAATCACCAGTGTATAGAAAACCTATGTCTTCAGATTGTTTCCATCTATACTAAGAAAACTTGAAAGATACATTACTGCCTTCTATTGAATCCAACTCCTACTCTATTGCTACTCTTAAGTTTTCTCCACTACTACTCATTCCTAAAAATCTCTCCCCATTGTACTATATCCTACAAAGAGGCAAAAAATGCCATATATACAGAATGTGCCTGAAAAGAATGCGTTGGCTGCTATTTTAGGGTTTACAAAAAAATATCCTCCCCCAGAAGGGTCGGCCCTCACATCCTTTTGAATAGAGTTAATGCTCCATTCAGTTGCATCTTCCGTGTCCATGTCGGTGAAAGATTGCTTCAAGGATGACTTCTAGATATTTTGCAACTATGGCATTTACTTCTGGCCTCCATGTCCATCTTCGAACTTCCTTGAAGGGCTGCCTTGAATGCCCTAAAGCATTATCATTAATGTCGATCCACCTCTGTCAGTAGACACCATAGCTATCCCTGAGATTCGTGGCCTTTTCTTCCTTTTGGGTTTCTTCTTGCTCAAGACCCTTCTGCACGTTGACCATCTCTGGAAGCAGCATCAAACCTCCCTTTAGATCTGAACACCATTGTTCCCGAGCTGATGCATCACTTTTGATCTCAAAATGAGTCCATGTCGTTTGCATTCTATTGATCCTCTTTAGAGAGGTAGTCAATCAGTTAATGGTTCGCCCTTAGTTTCTTCTGATTGGGTGAACACATTATACGTGAGATTCCCAGGCAATCAAAGTTGTTCACACAAAATTGCATGTTGGTGAGACACTAATCGTGTCTCCTTGAGGTGATTATACCTCATAGAAGCCATCGGCGTAGCATACGATGGTCAGCAAGACCTCATGTCGAGCTGCACAAGTTATATCAATATCATAAAAAACCATCGGCAAGACAATCGCTATCGGCCAGAGGTCATAGCGAGTTCTCATTGATCATACCGATATCCTTTTTCTATTGGAACATCCATCGCTATTGGAAAGAATCTACTCTCTTGGTAGGACATCATGTCGGGCTCAACATGTTACACCAAAGGGATAAAACATGTCGGCAAGACCTTATGCCAAGTCCTTCCATTCTCCTTGAGCTCATTTCATTTCGGCAAGACCCTACTTGGTCGGCGAGACCTTTCACCAAAGACACCTCTTTTCGCCAAGACCTCCATCTGGGACCACCATTCCATGTTGGCAAGACCCTATCAGGTCAGCAAGACTTCCCATCGAAGCCATCTCACCTCGGCAAGAGTTCACCCTATCGATGAGACCTTACCTCGAAGCCACGCCCTTTTGTCGAGACTCTTCATAGTCGGCTAGACATCACACCAAAGGGAGAGCCCTTCAGTGAGACCTTTACCATTCATCCAGACTTCATGGTGAATTAATCTTTTGACGAGACTCCCCATGTCGGTAGGAATTCTCCCCGAAGGCACAACCTTATACCGAAGGCACCATCCTATCGATGAGACATCACTTGGTCATCGGTACCTCATAGTGATGACACCTCTTTTTGCCAAGACCTCACCCTGTCGGTGAGACCTTATGGCGAACACAAACCACTCTCTCTGATGCTGTTTTATTTTGGCAAGACTCCACCCTATCGGTGAGACTTTTTCCCGAAGCCACGCCCTTGTGCCGAACTCGAACCTTTTGGTGAGACTTTGCTTGGTCGGCGAGACTTCATGCCAATGCTACCTCCTGTTGTTGAGACTTCCATTTGTCAGGAAGACTTCTCCCTGAACCCAAATTCTTTTAGCGATGCTAGCCCAACGCACAACGGTCGAGGAGACTTTTATCATGTCAGGGAGACATATAAAACCCGCAGCGATCAAGATGTCACGACGATCGATGGATCCCAAATGAATAACACACTACCAGTCGACAAGACATCTAAAAGGTCTCAGCGACTTCCTTCTTTAGGAGTTTTATGCTAAATTGGATTGAGGCATGCCTTCCAGCTGACTTCCTCGAGAGATATCTTCAGATGAATAATTAAATCCTGCAAAAGAAATGCCTCCATTAGTTCTCAAAAGCATATAAAATATAGTATTTATGATTTCATTCAATTTTTAGCAAGAAGAAGGCCAACTCAAGCTGAGACAGAACCAAAATCTGACAAAACAAAATACAAACCTAGGAGGAAAATGAAAGAAATCCTTAAGACCAAAGCAAATAACCAAAGGAAAAGAATTATCAAAAGAAAAGGGGGACCCATTTTGTTCTAGAATAAAATGGGGTGGTTATGCAATGCATAACAAATGGCGACTTAGCTGGGAAAATGGTTTAACCATTTTCAAGAAACTGAAAGATTCAACTACCCAGAACTCTTGGTTTATGAACATCACAATTCCAATTGGGTCAGTTTTAGCAACCAAGGTTGAGCTAGAATCTCAAACGTAAATCAACACTGGCTAGCTCTGAATCTATGTGTGTGCTTGATGGTGCATCATCTTTTTATAAAGTTTTCCTAATCTTTTGAACAACAATGTGCAAGATTTGAGCTACATGAGTTGATTCCCTTTAGCTGTTGTGCAATGATATCCTGGGCATTGCTCCGCTGCCAGTTAGGCATCCATAGCCTCGACAAAGATACCTCTAGTTTTCTCACAACATTGCTCTACTGCCAGTCAGGTGTCCATAGCCTTGGTAGAGATACTGGAATCACCCATTCATATTGAGTCTTTTTTTTTCTCTTTAGATAGTTCTCTTTTTTTTTTCCTCTTCTCTTGGAGTTTCAGATATTTCATTCATTTTTTCTCAATATGTCAGATGTTTAACATCTGTTCTGGGTTGAAAACTACCATGGACCTCATAACAGCACTTGGGAGATCAAAATTTTCACTCAAGTCTTACAACACCATAGTCCTAGGACAAGTATACCATTGTAAAGGGAGATGATTTTGATGATTTGTGACAGACTTAGAGGTAGTTAATGAAGATTGTTTACTTTGCACCTTTTTTTCAAGACTTTCCGCAACCCTTATTGATAATGGGCATAAAAAAATGAATTTAGGACAAAATAATCCAATCAGAAAACTTGAAAATATCTAAACCACTTCTCTCCTAATAACCAAAGTATACTTTAGATAACAGCCCACCATTTCAAGATGGAAAGAACAGAGAAAACCCAAAAGAACAAAACAAGACAGACACAGAAGAACAAAGGAAACGAAAGGATGGAAAGAAAGAACGAACAAACAAACATCAAATTATATACAAACAAAAAAAAAAATTATTTACAAATAGGAAACAAACAAATTATTTACATAAAGAACAACAAACTATTTACATGTAGAATAGAAAATTAGCAAGATTTACGACTAAAAATAATGCTTAAGAAACTACCCATTGACAGGCAAGGGAACAGGTTCTCCAGTTAAACTACACAATCGGAAAGAATTTTCTTCGAGGATCTCAGCAATCTGATAGGGACCCAACTAGAGCTTATCGAATATTTGGTGACTGCCCTTCTTTTCACTAGCTTTATCCCATAGCAACACCAGATCTGATAGTCTGAAGGCTTTGATTGTGGCTCTTTTTTCAAACCAATTTTTGACAACAACCTGGTGTCTGAAGAATTGCTGCAAGGCAACATCTCTTTGTTCTTCTAATTTCAACAAGGAAACTAGTCTTACTTCTATCCTATCATCACTAGAGTAGAATTTCTGCATGAACTCAAGGATAGGTATTTGCAAATGAATAGGGAACATAGGCTCTTGGCCATACACTAGCTTAAATGGTGAAGTCTTTAAAGTAGCCTTGATCCTAGTCCTATCTTCCCGTAACACAAATCTCAGCTGGGTATGTTAGTCCCTAGGATTGTTCTCTAACAATTTTTTAATTACCCCTAAGATATTCTTATTGGTTGATTCTGCAACTCCATTGCCTTGTGGGTAATAGTTTGAAGAATATTTCAAGACAATTTTTTGATCATAAGCCCATGAAATGAACTCAGCAAAAGAAAAGGAAGAGCCATTGTCACATACCAACACGAAGGGTACTCCAAACCTAGTTGTGATGCATTCGGTGAGGAACTTGATCACTACCTCTATCATGTTGTTCTTGCAAGGTATAGCCTCTATCCATCTTGTGCAGTAATCAGTGGCGGTCAAAATAAATTTGTGTTATATAGAAGAATTTGGGTTAATTACCCCAATAAAGTCCAGCGCCCATTGGGAAAATGGTCTTACCTCGTAGATAGGCTACAATGGCATGGTTGAATGGCATTCTCTTGATGCAGAAATCTGACATATGTGACATGTTCTTACATGTTGATGGGAATATTTGAACACACATGGCTAGTAATAACTAGATCTGAGGATCTAATGTGCTAGCGAGTCTGGGAAACCATGACCTGTGCCATGTTTCCCATGGAATTCAATAATCACATGTTTAGCCTCCTACTGATAAAGGCATCGTAGGTACACTCCCTCGAAATTCTTCCTTTATAGCAATCCTCCTTTGAGCATATAATGGGAGCTCTTCATTCTCAGCACTCTCCTTTGAGTTGTGTTCATTCCCTATGGACATCGATTGTTGAGCATGAAATAGATGATATCAGCATACCAAGGGTAGTTGGAAAAGGAATGAGTTGTGTATTGCTGGAAAATAATGTTCTCACCAGCATTCACCATGGATTTAGACAGGTCCAGACCTCAGACAAGTTTCATAGGGCATATCTCCAAATCAAACTCTTGCAAAATGGCCATCCATTTCCCTCTTCTTTCTCCCAGCTCACTCTGCATAAGTAGAGACTTCACAACAGCATCAAGAACTACAACAATAATTTGACTCCAGAGGATGTAATGTTTGAACTTCTTGACAGCTCTGACTAGCACAAAAGCTTGTTTTTCAAGAGGCAGGTATTTGATTTCAGCATTCTTGAATGGAGAACTCATGAAGGCGATTGGCCTCTCCTCTTCCTCTTCTCTTCGTTGAGTTCGGACAGCTGCACAGGAATGCTCAGAAGCAAAAGAATAAATATAGAATGGTTCCAAGTAGTTAGGACTAGTGAGGATTGGAGCTTTTGAAATGGATCACTTGACCTGTGAAAACATGGCCTTTGCCTTAGTAGTCCATTCTATTTTTGCCTCTTTCTTCATTATTTCATTTAATGGCTTAACAATTTCTGCAAATCCCATGATAAACTTTCTCAGGAAGTTGATCTTTCCAAAGAAAGATCTCATCTCTTTCTTACTTCCTGGCATGTCTATCTTCAAAATGGACTCAACTCGGTCTGGGTCGATCAATATTCCTCTTTTCGAGATTATGTGTCCCAAAATTTTCCCTTCAGAAACCCCGAACACACAATTTTTAGGATTCAAGGAGATGCCATACTGGATACATCTTTCAAGAACTTTAGCTAAGTCTGTAGCATGGTTCAGTCTATCTTTGGAGAATACTGTCAAGTCATCCATGTAAACGATGATGCATTTTCCAATCAGATCTTTGAAGGCTACATCCATCGCGTGCTGAAAGGTTGCTCCATAGTTTATCAGACCAAATGGAATCCTTCTGTAAGAAAATGTTCCCCATTTAGTAGTGAAGGTTGTCTTCATTCTATCTTCACAGTTAACCATCACCTAATTGTATCTAGAATAACCATCCAGGAATGATATCATCTGAGACCCGTTGACAGTCTGCAAGACTTCATCCAGTGAAGGGAGTGGGTAGTTGTCTTTTTCTGAAGCTCTATTCAGATTTATGAAATCTACACATAGCCTAATCTCCCCATTTTTCTTATGGACTAGAACTAAGTTAGCCACCCATGTCGAATGTCATATAGGGAAGATTATTCTTGTAGAAATAAATTTCTAAACTTCCTTAAAGATCAATGGTTCAATCAGGGCATTGATAGGGCGCTATTTCTGTCGAATTGGTTTAGCTTCGGGCTTTAGAGGGATAGTATGAGTCATTACAGAAGCATCAAATGTCTTTAGATCTTCATATCCCCAGACTATCGCAACAATATCTTTCTTCAGTGCCCTCAGTATATCTTTTCTGATTGCTTTAGGGAAAGCTTTCCCTATGTAAACATTTCTTTTCAAGCTAGAATCAGCTAGGTTAATAGTTTCATATTCACCTCCTTTATCTTCAATTGATATCTTCTCCTGAGCCCTTGGGTTTGAATAAAAAATCCTTTCTAAGGCCACCATTCCCTTGGGAGTACTATTACTTTTTAAATTGAGGACCCCCTCTGTATCACAATCCTCAGGGTTCCAATCTCCTTGATCCTTGTTGGAATCATCAATGATCTGTCCTTCAAAAACATCTGAGCTTACTAGAAAGGAAAGGATATGTCGATCATCATCAAAAACCTAAAAGTTCTTGACATTATCAGGAACAACCGGGGTGGAAATCAACTCTACTGAGAATCTCTTAAGCTTGGAGCCTTGCATAGGTTCTAGGGTACTTGCAGCAACAACTAATGAATCAACTATTTGATTTTCTTCTCTAGGGATTAAGCTAATCCCAAAAGCATCAAAGTCTTCAATCAAGTTCCATACCTGATTTCTATATGCTACCAATCTTTTATTGTGACATGTGTATTGGCTACACACTTGTTTGATAACTACTTTTGAATCTCCTTTGACCATCAAGGAAGTAACTTTCTTCTTATGTGCAAACATCAGCTCCTGAGCTAGAGCTTCATATTCTGCTATGTTGTTAGTGCATCCAAACTGCAACCTATAAGAAGCAAAGAAATTTTTCCCTTTCGCACTGGTTAATTCAATCCCAACACCATAGCCTGTTTTGGATTTGGATCCATCAAATGTGAGGGTCCACAGCTGATCATGAGCTGGGGTTGATCCTTTGGGGGTTATTGTGGGCATTTGGATAGAATGAGCCAGAGGTGGGGCTACTTGATCTTTTGCATCAGATATAGGGAACAGGTGTTCAATAGGTTCCTCAGGTGTAATTTCCAATTCCTACACAGATATATCATATAATCTATGGCTATCCTTCTAACAGTCACTTGTATCTTTGATTAATCCCTTGGGTTTTGGTATACTTATGAGTGCAGGGGTGTCAAACAAACCTTGGGTTTGTTCCTCATAAATATGTTGATTCAAAAATGTGTCTGGAGTAAGTTCAGTTTGAGAAGGAATTTCCTTTGAAGGTATCTTATCCCTGGTTAACATTACTGCATGTTTGGCTTCAAGTGAGGAGTGATCTGCAATGTTCTCAAGGTGACTTGGGCTAGTTTCCTCAACTTGGGAAACATGATTGAAAATGCTGATGCAGGGTTGGCAGGTTAGTTTGGAATGATTTTGGTAGTGTATCCTACACCAATTAGGGAGTAAAAGACTCTGCAAATTGATATCTTCCCCTAAGACCAGTTGATCCCGTTGCAACTTCCTGATCAATGCCTGTTGATTTCCATTAATCATAGAATCAGGGAACTTTTGTATTGACAGTTCTTTAGGATCAAGAACTGAAAAGGTTAGAATTTCCTCTCTTTTGTAAACCCCTATCCCAATTTCAAAATAAGCTACCTCATTGGGACAATCATATTCAGTGATGACATGCTTGAGCGAGGTTTTCTTTCAATCCTAATCTGCATAGGCACTCCTCTCCATGGTAGCCACATATGTGAAAAGTTGAGAGAGAGATATCCCCCTATACTTTTCATCAATTCTCTACTCAACAGCATACCATAAGTCTCAGGAATGTCTGCTACTTGAATATCTATATTGGTTAAAATCCTAGGGTCAGACCCTACTTGCACATGTATATTTCTCAATTCCCTGACTACATTAACCTCTATTTTATCAAGTTGGATGACCTTCTTTTTTGTTTGGATAAGGTTCAATCCCAATTTCTTGCATACAGAAAATGGCATAACATTGCCAGAAGCCCCTGAATCTAACAAACAATTATGTAGATTCTTCCCACAGATTATTAAACTCAAAAAAAATGGTGGGGTACCTACCTTGCTTCTGTACAAAGCTACGTTCATATCTGTAGTAGGTGCCACCTTGTTTTTCCCTTTTGATTTATCAGCCTGCTCCAAAGCTTTCAACACTATCTCTCATTGAGTAGGGCACCACTTTAGGATGTCAAAATATGATAAAGAGGTTTTTTGTCTCTACATCTCAGCAACAATATCAAATTCTTTGTTATGAAAGCTAGGTGGATCTTTTGGTGGAGGAGGGTTGTTATCAACACTTTGATTCAGAGGCACCATGTGATTAGGCAGTGTTGATGTAGTGAACGGACCCTTATTCTAATTTCTTAGAAAGTGTCCTCCCTTTTTCTGAAAGGCTTTGGCATCGTACGAATCTTCCTTAGGTTCATTCTCACTTTGCATCGGGAATGAAGGTTCTTCCTCAAAGAGGTCATAAGTCATTGTTGTATCTACTGAGCCACCTTCTTTATTTGAATTCCCTTGGCACATTTGGGCATCTGCCTATGCCATCTTGACAACTTTCTCCATTTTAGGGCAGTTTACCTCAGAATGGGTTGTAGTATCATCCAACCTGCACCAGTTAGTCATAAAATTAAGGTCAACCACATTTGCAGTATGTGACCTTTCCTCATTAGCTTGATAATTGTGAGAGACTCCACTGTTATTTGGCCCTGTATTCCATTGTCGGTTGTTATTTGGCCTCTGGTTATATCCTCTATTTTGATTTTGATAGCCTTGGTTAGGGGAGTTTTGGCCTTGATAACCCCTCTAACAATGATTGTTGTTATTCTAATAATTACCTTGGTTGTTATTGCTTTGATTAGGATAATTACCTTGGTTTTGAGAGGGGTTCAATCTAAGCTGAGCCATGTCATTTGTGACTTGAGACAGAGTTTTCTTTAAGGTCTCTACCTCATTTGTGAGTTGAACTGTCTTTTCACTTTCAACACTCTTAGCAACAAGTGGTTGGCTGACATGATTTTGATCTTGATAGGCATCGATGAGAGAGAGACCAAATGAGACAATTTTATTTTGATGGTCTCTATTACAAACAAATATTAGACCTTAAAATAATGAAAGCCCATCTAGCCCCCTACTTTCTTGACCCCATTACTCGACAACCCATTCCACCCAACAAATCTAGAATATCCATGAGGTGGTGCATACATCCACATATGAGTGCACATTTTTGGGATTGATGGTATATGGTTTTTGATAGTCCCCCACATACTAATTGGGAGTGCCCATTGTATTTTTTTAGAAAATTGTATGTAGAGTTTGTTTTGGGGCAAAATCTCAATTATTTTGATTTTAGATCATTTTAGGGTGTTGGTGGCAGCATGCCACAACATAGATTAGGGGCAAGGGTTGATCCCTGATACCCCATGCATGCACAACCCCTTGTTGCTCATGGTCCTCCCATTCCTACACCTGTACATCATCGAGCTCTAGTCTCAACATTAGGTTCCCTTAGTACACTCGCAGGAGACCTTGATCAACATGCTTATGTGATAGCGGGTGGGGAGCATAGAGATGATGATGATGGGGGATTTTTTTATGGAGCTGGGTCATCCCACAATAATGGGTTACACTTTTTGGCCAAACTTGACATTGAAATCAACATTTTCAGAGAAAACTTCACTTTCTGACACTTATAGTAGGTAAACTATTAGGAATTTGAAAATGATGTAAACTAGTGATTTGTGAGATTTTGTCTGTAGATTTTAAATATATTTTTTTAAAAAAAATTGGAATTAATCTTTTTTTTGCTTCTCCTTTGATAACTAGCTTTTAATAGTAAATAACATTTTTAAAAAGTGATGTGTACTTCGACACGCATAACTTTTTTTCTACAAAGGATAAAATTTTGATTCTTTTTAATTTAGGTTGCTAACACTGGTATCTATTGGTTTCATTTTTTTTCATAACGTTTTGTTGAATATTTTTTTTTTAATTAAGTTTTGAAGTCAAAACATTTACAATTTAGACATAGGTGCACTTCGGTATGCATAACTTTTTTGGTATGTATTGAAATTCAATTTTTTTTTTGTTAGAATGAGGACATCAATACCTAGAGGATATATATTTTTCAATTTTTTTTCCTCAAATTTACTATTTTTCCACAATGATTTTTCATTGAACTTGAGGTTCGGTGAAAAACCTATGTACAGTAAAACTAAAAAATAAAAAATAAAATAAAAACAAAATTTATTAAATTTATAGTTGTTGGAAAGCACATTTCGATCACTACAATCATCCAACTTGGTTTATCAATTTGACTCCATTTGCACCTCCTTTTGAAGCTTCGATAGTCAAAAAAATGCATAAATTTTGAAATGGTGAAGGGGAAGGTGAAAAAAGGGGGTTCATTAGAAGGGGGGTTCATTCGAACCCCCCTTATATGGTGCAAAAGAGGGTTCATTAGAAGGGGGGAGGGTTCATTAGAAGGGGGGTGGTTCATTCGAACCCCCTTCATTAGAAGGGGTAAACCATTTTAATTTTTTTTATGAGAATTTCTAATTTTTCTTCGTTCGAAAAATTGTAACCCACTATTGTGGGTTTACCCTAGTCCGAGTACCGCTCCAGGAGTTTCGAGGCTTGTCCCCCATATATTTACTAGTTGTTATCAAGTATGCTATGGACCTTATTAGGCCACACCTAGTTCAGGTGGACATGGAGATTCTGGTGGTGCATCTGGTCACATCAATTCATTTGTAGAGTTTCTCACAGCAGACCATCACCCTGAGGACACTACGACATAGGTATAAATATGCATCTAGATGTATGTTCATTTTATAAGAATTTTGATGCTTGTATATATCAAATAAAATTTTGCAATACATTTTAACAATCAAATTGTTTGGTGTACAGATGACACTAACAATGGGGCAATCATCTATTCCACGAGTACATGCATCGACACCGATCGTACTTGGCAACCTTTATGGGGTATTTTGATTTCAATTTTTAAAATTATATATGAAATCATAAATTATTTAACTTGAGTTTTAAATTTATAATTGAATCACATATATGTTTGAAATATTTATGTTGGTTTAGGTGAGTCAATCGGCATCCACATCGATTCCTCTTGAGGGATTGTCAAGCACTCCTCCACTATCGAGCATCATAGATTAGGGGTAGGTACATTCATATTGTAAATTTGTTTAAAGTTTACATTTAGTATAGTTACAATTTTATGAGTTTTGAATTCACTAGATATATGAAACACATGCATGTACACTTGTAAATATTATAAGCGTTAAATGTCTATGTACATGTATGTCTAGGTTGATACCGCAATAAGAATGGGCATTAGGAAAACATTTGATGTTGCAGCTACTCGCGAGGCCACTGATTTCTAGGTTGTTTACAAAAATTTCTACACAAAATGTGCAAACTTGAATATATATTAACCTAATTCAATTGTACATGCTTTAATTTTGATCTTGTAGGACTTTGTTAGTGCAACTTTCAACCTTGACCCAGACATAGTTACACCACCAGGAGGACATGTAGAGCAGGCTCTAGATCAAATGGTAATTTTTTTTTTTATTATATTTAAAGTCAATTATAAATTTTAAATTGAATATATACATAATATGAGATTTTTACATATTCTTTTTCTTTTATAGCATGAGACACATCTTGTAGTTGAGCATGTACAGACAGGTCCTAGAGAAGAGCCTAGTGCACAACCTCAGAATACGACACAATTAAAATATGATAAATTATAAATTAAATTGAATTAAAAAACATTTAATTATAAAGTTGTACAAATAATTTCAAATTTATTTGTCTTGTTTATGTAGATTGATTTAGAGAATTTGGAGGTTTCTTTAGGTACACCAGAGCATCCAGACATAGATATGACAGTAATTTAATTCTATGATGGATTATAAATTAAATTGTCATTAAATCATTTTTCATTGTCTTACATCTGATTTCATCTTTCTCTTCTACAGAGTGTTTCAGGTCATCCACATAGTCCGCATGGTGTGAAGAGGTCTTTTGATTATAGAGATAGTACATGACCTAGAAAAATGTGATTTTATGTGTTATATTTGTTTATTTCATGGACTATATTTCTTGTTCTCGTGTACTCTGTTGGACTTTATTTCATGTGCTTAATATATTAGTTTCATGCACTTAATATGTTACATAAATTATGGACTTTATTATTGTTTGAAATTTTAATTTACACTTGTACATTTATGCATTTTATGTTCATAGTCAAGACGTTAATATAGGATATTAATGTGAAATTTAGTGATCTCATACATGATATTAATATAGGAAATTTTAATATTTATACTTTGCAAATTTAGTGATTTCATACATGATATACATGATATGTACATTCAATAAATAGCGATAATTACTCAACGAAACTTATTCAATTCACTTCAATCAATAATTGGTCAATAAATCATAATTTACAAACAAAAGAAATCTATTTATATACCAGAAAGGATAAAATTTTAAGAAATAAACAATACCATAGAATATTAGAGAATATTAGAGAATAAAATCATTAATAAATTCTATAAATAATAACATCTAACACTAATGTATAAGTTGTCAAAACAAATAATGACATCTTAAGGGGATGTCTAAAGGGGTCATAATAGAACGTCTTAAGGGGATTTCTTAAGGGGTTATAATACGTCTTAAGGGGTGACTTAAGGGGTCTTAAGGGGATGTCTAAAGGGGTCATAGTAGAACGTCTTAAGGGGATGTTTTAAGGGGTCTTAAGGGGATGTCTGAAGGGGTCATAATAGAATGTCTTAATTAAGGGGATGTCTTAAGGGGTCTTAAGGGGATATCTAAAGGGGTCATAATAGAATGTCTTAAGGGGATGTTTTAAGGGGTCTTAAGGGGATGTCTAAAGGGGTCATAATAGAACATTTTAAGGGGATGTGTTAAGGGGTCTTAAGGGGATGTCTAAAAGGGTCATAACAAAATGTCTTAAGAGGATGTCTTAAGGGGTCATAATATGTCTAAAGGGGATGTCTTAAGGGGTCATAATAGAATTTATTAAGGGGATGTATTAAGGGGTCATAATACAACGTCTTAAGGATATAATTGATTTAACAATAATGTATGCATGATATTTAGTGATTATACAATTAGACATAAAGTTTCAAAGTAGGAAAACATGCACATTTAACAAAGAAAATATATAGAATATTGATTTGATACATAGAAGTACATAGAGTATGTTTAATTCTGTAAGTATGTATGTACATATATGTCATCTCAAAACAATGTTTACAAAATTTGGATATGCCATCTCAAGAACATCTCAAACTCGTGGCTAGAATGTAGTAGGTCTTCACACCACCTGATATCTAAAAGGTACAAGAAATATCAATGAAATCATCAAAAAATACATATTTTAATTTATATAGAACTATCTGTATGTATAGAACTCAAGTACCTAAATTTAAAAGTATTCCACACATGTTTGTACGTTGAATCCAGGAATCCTCTCCTTTTTGTTTCAAAGTATGATATCAATGCAATGATGGCTTAAGGATACAAAAAATGACAATAAATCAATTTTAATTATTAATGTCCAAGCAATATCAATATGTAATCAAAACATGTATTTAAATATAGTTTAACTAATAATTACCTATTTTTACCAAGTATTCGATGTTGTCTAGGTTGAATCTGCATGGACTAGATCCTTTTTGTGATTATGCCTTAAGGATGTATAAAAGGACAATTTAAATCAATTTCAACTAATAACACACTTGACCAATGTCGAAACATGTATTTAATGTATTTAAAAGGAAATAAAACTAAAACTATATTTACCTGTATTTACTTATTCCATTGTACCATCTCCATCCTCTCTTTTTTGCAATGTATTTATGATTGCCTCATGCTCTTCCATAGAAATTGACCATAGC